>ML785602.1:347112-366397 GCA_009831015.1 Picea engelmannii | reverse complement strand
AAAACCCTAGATATGGTAAATTGGTTGAGGGTAACCCATAGAAAACCCATGGGATGATTCACGATGTAGGCATTGTAATTTCTCTTCTCCCATCATTAAATTGGTACAGATGAAACAAGAAGAATAATGCAGAACATTATCTCTCAAGGCTTGTATGACAACATTCTTGCCAAGTTGCAGTAGCAACCGGGCCTAATATTTTGAGATGGAATACAATGATAAGGAGAGGAATATCAATCAACATCAACATTCCAATTATTGATGAAGTTTATGTTGTAACAGAAGAAGTACAAGCTTTTGGAAGATCATGTTGAAGAAGAAGAAGATTGTTGAAGAAATTGACTATGTAAGAATTGCAAAGCATGAGCATAGTGAAGAAAGTGAATCCCACTGTGTAGAAACACATGTGGATGATGTAATTGAAGTTGATCTCAAAAGTTGTAATCCTAGTTGAGACTTAGACCAGTATGCCATCATTTTATGAATTTCGTAAGCCCATAGAGACATTGATGGTTAGTGTTAGTATTGTTAGCAATCATAATTAAGGGGGAGTGTTAGAATATCAATAATTACTCTCGATAAAGGTGCATTTAATTTGGTAGGTAAGGAGTCTTCTAGAGAGCCGACTAATCGACTGTGTAAACCATTCGAGAAAATTCCTATTCCAGAGAACTCCTATCTAGAATATCTCTAGATATATCATGAAGGATATACCAGATCCTTCTTTTGTGCATCTATATGTCGTTATGGTTCAATGGAGCTGCATTCGAGATTCATAGATGTGGCTCTCATCCAAGTATTGTATTTGGAGTGTGATTGTTTGATTGTGATTAGTTGTAGTTGTTCATATTCTTTGCCACCAATCTTTCAATTCCATATATACAAACCTAGTGCACCTATTGGTGCAGGCCAATGTTGAGAGAAATCGAAGATGCGTTGGAGGAATCAAAGCATCACTGGAAAATAGGGGAGTAAGCCAGGAATAAATGAAAAGTGGCGACGGGAAAATAGGAAAATCAGTATGTGAGGTGTGCATGCAGAAAAACCTAACCACATTAAGGTTGGGGTTTTTGTAAGACATTGTAATGGCTGAGAATCCAAGAATAAGTATAAATAAGTACCTAGAAGGTCTAGGGAAAGAGACCTAGCATGTAAGAGAATGTTATTTTTGCGTAGCAAGGAAAAACAATTGTAGGATATGATACTTTTTTGTAAGATGTTGAGTTGTGGGAGGGTGAGGTAACTAGACCTTGAGGGTTAGATCACAGGATGAGGAGCTCAGTGCGATCTACTCAGCATCACAAGGGTCGTAGAGCCTGTTTTGTAATCGTATAAATGGAGTTGTAGTGCATGCGACACTATACGTTACAGAACCATAATAAAAGAGCCTAAGTAGACATACCTTTGTGGACATAGCCCAGGAGGGGGTGAACCATGGTAGATCGTGTGTTGCGCGAAATTCTTATTGTTATGTCCTTTCCGTCAATAGTTAAATTTTAGATGAATGTATTAATGAGGTAGTTAGATCTGTTGATTTACATGCATGAATAAAGAAAGACATAGTGTTTAATATAGATGGACAATAGATGAAATAAATAAAGATCACAAAATACAATACCAGATACCCACTCATTCCCAGACTGCAAGCACTTGAGCATTGCAGTCACCCATAGAACTATCTCGGGTGAGATTGCGCAGTACACTATGTGTGTTGTGTTTCCTTCTGGTTTACCAAGAGGGTTGATAGTTTTAGAGGGATTTGTTGGAAGCCTATTCAGATCTGAACCTGGGTCAAACTAGGAATTAGGAAGAGAGAGTAACAACCAACAAATGGTTATGTTGTCGGCTGAAACTGCATGGGATTGAGTGAGTAGGATCCGTAAAAGAATCACACAAAAAATGAACATATAGAAGGGAATGTTCAGACCATGGAATCCAACTAAGGGAGAGAACGAAAGTTGGTTGAAAAGAAAGGAGTTGGAGTTTACGTAGAAAGACAATAGAAACCCTAAAATAACATTGTGTAAATATCTAGACAAGTACGTGTTTAGCGAATTGCATGAAGTGTTTTTGTGTGATTTCCCACATGTGTTGCAGAAGTGGATATTGAGGTTGAAAGACAACCATGCAACAAATCGGATCAGATAGTTAGAGTGGAACTCTGTGGAGATCACGCAATTACAACAAGTTGATAACAAATTCACACGAGCAGTAGATTTATGGCTAGACAATATTGTTGTAGGATTTATCATAGAATTTGCAGTAGATACTGTGAAGTCTTACAGCGTAGCAAAGAAAGAGTTTCTAAGAGTACCATGAGGAAGGTATATTAGGTCATTGTATACTTCCCTAAAGATCTTGTTGTATAACAAAGGTGTAATGACTATGGAGTCAGACAACTAAACTTCCCTACGTGCATGGGGGAAGGGGAGAAGCACTAACATGAGCTGAAGAAATGGAGGAAGAGATGGATAAAGGAAAGAAGTTGGAGGCCTTATACCCAATCGTAATGGAGGAAGATCGGATCAAGCAGATCATGGGAACAGCTGGAAAAACACGCAGTGGAGTACCCTACCAATATAAGATGAATAAAAAGAAGAGAACCATAGCTGAGAGAGAGGGCTTGGCAAGCTATGAAGAAGAGGTAGAGGATCTCTGGGATGTGGAGCAGATTGAGGAAATCCTACGCTCAACGTATGAGAGGAAGATGAGAGGTCTAAAGGTAGGAACAAAAGGTAGAACTCCTATCCATGTCAGTGTTAGTGTGGAACCCATAAACCCATGTGTGACTAATACACCAGAAAGAGCACCATCTTTCAGACAACCAAATTTTAATGGAAGAAAGACAGCAGGAAGTGCACCCAACCATAGAGCATCAACTAGAGGAGCCAGTTCAGGAAGTAGTACACAAGTATCTACACCGCACGTAGGTTTTAGTTCATCATCATTCAAAATGGCAGGACATGATCCCACCATTAGGTTACCAGAATTTTAGGGAGAAGGCCCATCAAATGCACCACTATTGGAGCCTGTGTAGTGGATCCTGGGGTTATACAACACAGGAATCATGATTTTTTTGTAAATACCACAATTTTGGAGTGGTAAACACATCAATGGATGTATCAAGCAACTCCTAGCACGAGTACATGGAGGGATTTTGTGGATGGATAGGCCCGTGCCTATCAATGTTGATCTGATCGCAGCAATTACCAGGATACCCACGGATGGGGAGATGCCAGAGAAACACTTAGAAGACAAAACAAAGGAGAAAGCAATCTTTGACGAAACAAAGATGAAGTATGGCGCAGAGAGGGGTAATAGGGGAATTAGGATCAATGACATCAACGATATTCCGACCAAATTTGCAACAAGATTGTTAGGTTGCAAACTAATGCGCAAGTGATAAAAGGAGGAGGTACATGCAAGAGTAGTAGCAGCGGAATCACAGTGCGTGAAGGGGATCTCGATGAGCTGGGCCCCTTATTTACTAAATTCCCTTCTAGAATATTGCAAGGATGCACAAGATTGGGGCTCTGAGTTCCACTACTCGTGGTTACTAATCCTCATTGCATTGGTGGGATGGAAAGAGCCCACATAAAGCGTGTTACTGCAAAGAACAAGAAAGTGTGGGGCAGTGCGCTACACATCCCTTCGAAGCACAGCGGATCCCAAGGAAAAGAAAATCAACAACGACGTATTCGCATTGTACCTAATGGAGATCCAGACCAAGTTGGAAGACACATGGAAAATATCACCAAAAATTGTTCAGGAGTTTGTACAGATAGTGAATTTCTAAGCATCACGTCATAGTATGTGGCTACAAGCATAGAGGGATCCATCCAAGGAGTGGCTACAGTTGAATTGCTACGTGATGACGTAGGATATCCAAATGGAGGTTCGGGACTGGTCTGAAGAGTGGAGAACTCCAATAATCCCAAAGACAGTGCCAGGAGGACAAACTACAACGCAGGACATAATAGTCCCTGTGCAACAGACATACACAAATGACGCAAACAGAGAGAAGAAGAAGATAGAAGGTAAAGAGGGGTTAATCAGTCCCATACAAAAGAAAAATTGAACAAAGAAGAAATCTCAGCGTGGTTCTACACAAGGACCACCATGCCCAGAACAGGCACCAAGAGGAACAATAGAGCAGGGGCAAGCAGAAGGAATAAGACTAGAGACACAGGAGAAACCTATGGAGGAAGAAATGGTGCAGGATACAACTATGGATACAGCAATGCCTGAGGCATCAAAGCCATCAAGGACCCAAAGAAAGAGAACAAGGGAGCAAGCAAGTGGCTCAAGGAAGAAGGTGAAGACCCACAAAAAACCAATGCAAACATCACTGAGAGCAAATGATGTGGAGCTGATAGCCATGATAGTGGAAGATCGACTGTCAGAGGCATGGGAAAATGCCGAGAACCACCAGGATTCAATTCTGGAGCAAATACAAGAGGTAAAAACTGTGATGGAGCAGTTGAGGATACAATTTGAACTGCAATAGAAGGACACACCAGAAAAGGCTAGGGAAGGGGTCCCTGCTCAAGAAACAATGAAGATCATAGCGCAAGGGAGTGCCAACTTTGTATTAGCACCTGAGATGTTATTTCTTGTCGAGGAGACATCGTAGAAGCCTTTAAAACATATTGACACGTTGGACTTGGCTTTGCCTAAGATTCTGACAAAGGCACTATATAAATTACAGGTCAGTGTCGCACAGAAGATTCAATCCAGAGCAAGGTATGACACGGTGAATCTACGGATAGCACTTGAGGAGAATACCATAATGAAGGAAGTCATCAGCCAAGAAGGGAAGGAGAAAAAGAGGGTGCAATAGAAACTGGACGAGATGGAGAACCAGATACAGGTAGTCTTTCAAGCCATCTCAAACAGTGTAGAATCGGAGGAAGCGTCTTCGGAAGAGAAGATGAGAAATATAGCGCAGACGTTACAACAATACAAAGACCAGAACAAGGAACTGGAGGAGTGCGCAGTACCTACTACTCCTCCAGACGTCAGAACACAAAGGGAACGGGATGCGATAACATCTGCAAAAAACATCACGCAGAATATACAGAGAATGACAGAGATGTTGGAAAAGAGCGCCCAACTATGGACACAACTAATAGAGGATAGGATACTACAGGAGTTGCAAGGGTAGGAGGATAAATTGTACGCAGAAATGACAGATGTCAAGCAGTGACAGAGAACAATGTCTCTGCCAAAAAAGATCAAAATTGTCCTAGAGATGAAGAACCTACAGGCAGAAGAAAAAGTGGTGCGGACACAAAAGATGGTAAGACAGACTCAGTTGGAGACCTTACAAGAGAAGGCAGAGCAGTTGGTCGTGGATATAGACACAAAGAAAGTGCGCATCGAATGGATACACTTGGAGGGGGGATAGATATTAATATCTCCAGTCACCACGCAGGTAGTAGAGGCAATGATAGAGAAGAGAAACCAAGATCAGGAGCAATGCCAACAGATAGCAGAGATGTATGACACACTAGCATAGGCAATAAAAGATGTTGGAATCCATGAATGACTCAGGATGAGTCACGATGTCAATCTTGTGGGCCTGTTGGCGCAGGCCGATGTTGAGAGAAATCAAAGAAGCATTGGAGGAATCATAGCATCACCTAGAAATAGGAGAGCCCATCGGGAATAAAGGAAAAGTTGCGCCGGGAAAAGAGGAAAAGCAACATGTGAGGCATGCATGCATGAAAACCTAACCACATTAGGGCTAGGGTTTTTGTAAGACATTGTAATGGCTGAGAAGACAAGAATAAGTATAAATAAGTACCTATAAGGCCTAGGGAAAGAGAGCTAGAATGTAAGAGAAGATTTTTTTTAAGTAGCAAGGAAAAACAATTGTAGGATCTGATACCTTTTTGTAAGTTGTTGAGTTGTGGGAGGGTGAGGTAACTAGACCTTGAGGGTTAGATTGTGGGCTGAGGAGCCTGGTGTGATCTAGTCAGCCTCACAAGGGTCGTAGAGCCTATTTTGTAATCGTATAAACTGAGTTGTAGTGTGTGCGGCACTATATGTTACAAAACCATAATAAAAGAGCCTAAGTAGCCATATCTTTGTGGACGTAGCCTAGGAGGGGGTGAACCAGAGTAGATCTTGTGTCATGTGAAATGCTTATTGTTATGTCCTTTTTGTCAATAGTTAAATCTTAGATGAATGTATTAATGAGGCAGTTAGATCTGTTGATTTACATCCATGAATAAAGAACAACATAGTGTTTAATATAGATAGACAATAGGTGAAATAAATAAAGATCACAAAATACAATCCCAGATCCCCACTCATTCCCACACTACAAGCACTTGAGCATTGCAGTCACACATAGAACTATCTTGGGTGAGACTTTGCAGTACACTTTGTGTGTTGTGTTGCCTTCTGGTAAATTTTTAGAGGGCTTTGTTGGAAGCTTGTTCACATATGAACCTGGGTCATACTAGAAAGTAGGAAGAGAGAGTAACAACCAACATCACCACCATGGTAAATAGGAAGATATGCCCTAGAAACTTGCTTTTAACGATTGTTTTTGTTCTAAAATGACATAGACATTTCATGTATAGAATCCTAGTGCATAATATTCTCTAATATTGAAACTTTATTTTAACGATTGTTATTATTTTTCAGTGACAAGGACATTGTATATATACAAACTTAGTACACCACTATGGGAAATAGGAAGATATGTAATGACATAAACATTGCATGTATACAAGTCTAGCGCATAATATGCTCCAATATTGAAACTTTGTTTTAATTATTGTTATTATTTTATAGTGACATAGACATTTTATATATACAAACCTAGTACACCACTATGGAAAATAGGAAGATATTCCCTAGAAACTTGCTTTTAACAATTGTTTTTTGTTTTATAATGATATAGACATTGCATTTATACAATCCTAGTGCACCACTATGGAGAATAGGAAGATATGCCTTAGAAGTTGAACTCTATAGGCACATAGTGAAGCTAAGAACTAAAAAGCTTCACTCTATGGCTTGGGTGCTACTTTTCCACTACCCTAAATCCATGTTTGTCATGATTTTACAACAAGGTTCTCTGTAGGGTGAGGGTACACATTTGTCTCCCTGATTTGGGCCTCCCACTCAAGTACAAAGTTGTATGGGTTGGCATGTTGTTGTCATTGTCATCATCATCTTTGATTCACATATAAATTTCATTAGGTGTGCATACACACACAACTATAGTAAATGATCATTTTAATGTATTAAAAAATAATATTTTTTTATAAAAACAATTGTGTAAAAGATATTGATGTGCCCTAAAACATAGGCATACCATATGTTGAGGGTCAAAATAGAACATCCCTCGTAAATTATGCTTATTATAAAAACACACTGTGTTGATAAAGTGGATGTGGTTTTTTTATTATTATCAGTGTGCCACTTGTACATGGGCACCAATGCCTATCGGATTGTTTTTTATGCTCAAGCGCACTGAAAAATGGTACGTCTATACAATCCAAACCACACTAATAATATGAGAATTTTTTCAATTTTCATACATTAAGAGTTCACTTTATATATACGAAGGCACTCATAATGCACCTCTGTACATTTCCTAGAGCATTGATAGGGTCCTACCTTAACCCCCTTACTTAGATACTTTATTAATGTAAGAGGCCACCTTCCTCAAATAATGCCCATTAAATAGTTAGTTAGTAGTCATTCATTGTAATAAAGGTTCCTTTTTAGTAAGGGGGCCATAACTAGTCAAGATTCTCTATGGATGACTATATATTGTATAGAAGGTTATGTATTGTTTTGTGAAGAATTGTTATTGTATTTTGAGCATTGCTCTTGGAGGTTGTCCCCCTGAAGAGGCAAGTGAACATAACTCTCTATTTTTATCTTTCTATTCTTTTGTGTTCTTGGGTTTTTCACTATAATTTATGTGATTGATCTAAATTTTTCAGATTAAGTACAGTACAAGTGATATTAGAGCTCTTTCTTGGCCATGAAGTGGGAGAATTTTTGGGCACAAAGTGGGAGATATTTTTTTCTTTTTGCAGATTTGTTTACATGAAAAAGAGGATGAAAATATTCATGTCTTTTTTAAATATTTGTGTGTATAATTTGAAAAAAAACATCCATATATTTGAATCCCTCTCAGAAAAATACTCAATTAAAAAAAAAAACATCGTCCAAAAGTACTGCAAGTGGAGATATCGTCAATTCAAAATTTGCAATCTTTTAGGATTTTCCAATGAAAGTCGTGAATTTCACAGATTCAATATATTTTGATAGAGTGAATAGATTTCAATTAAACCAGTGCCATTATATCCAGAAAATCCAGGACATTTCATAATTGGAGTCACAATAGCCAATCATATAAGTATAACTGAAGTTGTGATCATTTTACGTTTTTGGCCTCAATCCCTACCTTGCACAGGTTATTCTCTAGTGATTCTGAGATCTTTTTTTGCGGTTAACAAGCTGGTATTTTTTTTATTTTTTTAGAGACATGTTCTAGCATCTTTAAATAACACAGTGAATGTAACAACCCCACTACCAACCCATAAAAATATTTTTAAAAAATTTCAAACACCATTATTAAAATGCACACAACAGTCTAAAATACCCATGCATCTAACAACAATTTCAATAAACATGAATGAATCTAATTAAGCATACACATGACGACACGTAATTACCCAAAAGCACAGAGTTTATGCACAACAATTTAAACCCATAAATAAAGATAGTGAATAGAGATAAAACACTTATCTTTTAAATCAAATGCACAACCAACTGTAGAGGATGGACGTTACATTGAACCATAGAGTTCTTGCTCCAAATATCAACAGCAAGTCACCCCCGATCTAGGGCTAGAAATTCACAAGAATGGGTGTCTCCCAAGGGTGTCTACTATCCACTCACAACAAGCTAGTTTCATACATCCATCCCAATCAACCAACTCTCTTTCCCTCAACCTACACAACCCAAGGAATGGGATCCCCTTCTTTGCTACACAATACCTTAGGCTATCCCCCTTCCCTTCAGGGCTCCAGCATAGGTTGGCTAGAAATATCTCTTGTTGGGGAGTCCAGGGACTTACAACTACAACAAGAAACTCTCAGCAGCAAATCAATTTTCTTTGCACAACAAAACTCACTCTATATGCCTAACAACCTACTTCTTCATGCATTTTACAGCTCCAACAAGTTGCCCACAAAACCCACTATGGATATCTTTAAGCTCCAATGCTCGACACCCTCTTGCTATCCCAAAATCTATATGTAAAAACTCCCTACATTATTAATTCAAATTTCTCTTTTTACCCAAGCATGTTGACTATCACATTCCCCAACGTTGATCGTACTCAACCCCATGCTCTTAATAACTATTAGGGACCTAGCCTCCCTAACCCCTCACATAGGTAGAATAATATATTTTCCATGTAATAAAGGCCAATATTAATAAGGCCTAGTAATAAGGAAGAATAACTCAAATGCAAGAAGACCTAATAGAAGCTTTCACTTCTAGGGGATCTTCCTCTAGAATGTTCTTTTGGTAGATACATTTAGTATAAATACGAGTCGAAAGCATGATAAGGTTTTGTGTTGAGAATTATTGTAATAGAGCATTGCTCTACTAGATGTTGACCCCTCGAAGAGGCAAGTGAACATTGTTTCCTATCAACAAAGGTATCATTCTGGTGTTGTGGTTTCATCTATTGTGTTGTTTCGTTGTTATTCTCTGCAATATTTTTGTTTTCGGCTATTATAATAGATATGGTACCTTACAAGTGGTATGAGAGGACTTTCCTTGGAATAAAATTGTGGGTTATTTTTTTTAGGGTAGAGACGTATTCAGGCGTATTAAATCTACAAAGATTTGTCGTTCAACACATAAATTTGTCGTCAGAGAAGCATACATGCAGGACCTACAAGTGGTACTTAAGCACACATTGTTGGCCACCCTTGTAACACATGTTGGTACCCCTTCGAGTTGTAGTGCATCAGACAACACATGTATACAGATCAAAATAGATATCTTGAAGCCCTATGTAGATCAACCAATCAGTCGCCTAACTGTTATAGTGCCACCGAGAACAACACTCAGGAAGATACTCTCTAGTACCTAGGTAGTCGGGTAGTACGACTAAGGGCACAATCTAGCCTCATTAGTTGGTTCCCTAAGATATTGGGCTGAGTACTACTGTTGGACCCCGCACGTATATCAAAGAGCTATTGCATGGGGCAAGGCCTTATTTGTAGAAACCATGAATACCCTAACCCTTGGGGCGGAAATAGAAATAGAACAGACAAGACCTATTGCCATGCAATTGTACCTCCTGCATTCTAGTTGCAAAATTCCTACACATTTCTTCTTGTTAATCATTTTTCCATTTCGTCACTTTGGTGTAAAAAAATTTGGATCCTACCGGAACCATTATTTGAGACCTATCCCGTTGGATTCCTCTCTTCGTCCTGATCTCAGTCATGCCTATCATTTTTCAACATTTTTTTTCCTTGGAACCGACACCCTATTGGGAATCTATCCCATTGACTTCCTCTCTTTGCATTGATCATAGTGGTACCAATCACCAGTAACTCATTTATGTGGGGTCCCATTTTCCCCCCTGTCCCATCCTCATGGCCCACACTCGTAGCCAATATTGAGAATAACGTCTCACCACCTTGGACCAAGCTCATGACCAAACCCGGAGTGATATCTCTTCCATTATGTCCAATATTGGTAACATCAACTCCAGGATTACTCTACTCGAATAACTTCCCACATCCATTAGTCAATTGATCACCACCTGTCAGTAATGTCAGAACGCAGTGAACACTTTGACCGCCTCGGTTAATCCCACCCCAGATCCTTTCTCTTCTTCCACACCTTATAACCCTGAAGGTCTTGAATCCTCCCAATCCACCTCTTTTCCTCCCCACCACTTTCCACAAAACTTGTGTCCCCCTCAGGTGGAGGTGAACAAATTTGATGGCTCGAATCCCACAAGTTGGGTCATTGAAATGGAACATTATTTCTCTTTGTACAACATTACTGATGAATTGGCCAAACTATGGTATGGTGTTCTCCATCTAAATCTAGAACGTTAGAAATGGTGGCAATGGAGAAAAAATTCCTGCCAAGGGTATGTGGCTTGGACGCAATTTTTTCCAGAACTTTATGAATGCTTTGACACTGACACCAACCATTTAGGTTATCTGACAAAGTTGAAACAATCTGGCACAATGGAAGACTTTATAGCTGCTTTTGAGAGATTGGATTTTTGCATAGAGGGCATGTCTAATGCTTCTTTTCGGGAATGCTTTATTAGTGGCCTTAAGGATGAGATCTATGCCCACATCCTCATGGCTCACCCTCAAATTTGGGTGGAAGCTACTAAAAGAGCTAAGAAATCAAAACAAGTTGTCTCTTCTCAAACCAAAAAACCCTCCTTCGTTCCTCGCCCTAAACCAATCACTCCCACTGCTCCTTCCACTCCACTAAAGATCTAGAAATTGACCCGAGAAGAAATGGTTGAACCCAAACTCAAGGGGCTTTGTTATAATTGTGATGACAAATATTTTCCTTGGCCCAAGTGTAAGGAACAAAATCTTTTTATGGACATTTATGTTCATGTTTTTGAAGAAGATATCGAGTCTCCCCTTGTGGCCAAGTCACCTGAACCCAGTAACATGACTCCACCTGCTGACTCTCCAGAAATTGACCCCGTCATTTCCCTGAATGCTCTCATGGGCTTCTCTACTCCCCAAACCCTCAAGCTAATTGGTTACATTAATCGTCGAAAGGTCATCATCCTTATTGACAGTGGAAACACCCATAATTTTATTCATTGCCTAAGAAACTAATTTCTATATTCGAGCAATCGACAACTTTCAAATCATGATTGCCAATGGAGGGTCCATGAAATGTGGGGGGCATTGTGAAAATGTGTGTCTCCAAATTGGTTAGTACCACATGAAATCTCATATGTTTTTTATCGACATGGGTGGTTGTGACATTGTGTTGGGTGTCGAATAGCTAAGGATTATGGGTCTCATTCTCATATATTTTAAGGAATTAACCATGCAATTCAACCAGGAGGACCAACAATATAAGTTCCAAGGCATCACAGCAGGTTCCCCTGAGATCATCAATTCCCATCGCATGGAAAATATCCTCAAAAAAGGTCATTCCGACATTATTGCACAACTCCATTCCATTCATGCCACTGAGACACTCTTTGTGTTTCCTGACCTCCAATCCATCCTCTCCAAACATCAAGTTGTTTTTTCTGTTGACTAAGGTTGGTTGTCATTGATGTCAACCCTTGAAGAAATCCCCATAGCACAAAGGTTTGGGTAATGGACCCAAGATTTTTTTATGTAAATATGACTCGTTATTTTTTTTTCATGGTTGATAAGAAGTAAATATGGATGAACTCCAAAGTGGTCCCCTTATGGTGAAAGCCCTCACGGGAAGACGCTTTGTGGAGTAAGAGAACGCATGCTTAATTGTGGAATAATGAGATAAAGGATAGTGATTTTTTCAGGGAAACTATCCTATATCGATATTTCTTTTCATGCCATTTCTGGTGGTATGTAGAACGTCACATAACCCCTCACGGTTAGAGAGTTATGACCATGTGAAGTTGGAGAACCCAAGTTTGGGTAATGGACCCAAGTTTGTTTGATGGATAACGGTATGATTTTTGCTATATTTGAAGGTAATAATATTCTATATGGATAGTACATCTCATTCCATTTCTGGTGGTATGTGGAATATCACATAACTTCTCACGGTTTGAGAGTTATGGCCTTACGAAGTTGGAGGACCCTCATATGTCATCTAGAAGCCCCAAAAGGTCAAAGTAGTCAAAGTGGTTTAAGAGATTTTAAAAAGTAAATAATAAAGTGAAGTGATGATTATATTATAATTGAAAGTGAATACAAAATAAATTATTTCAATAATAAATTTAATGGAGAAATTAGAAGTGGGTTAACCCTAAAATAAGGAAAGTGGGTCAAGTGACCTAAAAGATGTTTTTAAGGAAGCTACTTGGAGAGTATAAATAAGAGGCAAGGCTCTCTCATTTTAATCACACTTGAGAATATTGAATATTTATAGGTGTCTGAGGTAACCAAGGATATCTAAGCCAAATTTCTGAGGGAAGGTGAAGAAAAGAAGGTCGAAATGCAAGGAAGGATAAATTCTTTTGATGGTGCTTTCTAAGGTATGTTATTTACAGGTCATCTCACCATTTTCACTATAAAAAAATTTCTATAATAATTCAGACCGTGAAATTCTATTAAATTGAGAAAACATACCCAAGTATCTATGGTAAAAAATTCAACTTGTGGGTCGTTGTATTTTGGGAGTTACACTCCGTGGAAAATAGGGTTTGTAGCTAGTCCAGAAACTAGTCAAAAACAGGTGTTTCAGGTAAAAACATCATAACTTCTTCATAACAGATCCAAATTCAGTGAGACCAAATGTGTTGGTTAGGTTACAGTTTGTAGTATGTTGTGTAACAGTTTCAGATCAATTCAACTAATATTTCGTGTGGGGAACACTCTACAAGGTCGCTCTCTAGAATAAACAAGAATTCAGCAAGGTATGTCATTTTTGCTATAAATCCTTTTTTGAGAGGTTCCAAGTAGTGACACCTGGAGGAATTGCATAAAACACATTGAAGAACATTGTGTATCATTTTCCGATATTTATACATTACAGGTTCAAAGTTATGATGACTAATCCAAAATTAGGTATGTGAGACTAAAGAAAAGTTTGATGAAAATGCTAGTCTCTTGTTGTTAAAGTTAAGGAAGGTTTGTAGGAATGTGATCATATACACTAGGTCTATTACAGAGCTACAAATCAGATTTGGATGATGAAATTGATGAGGGCTTTTGGTTGAGATACATGTTGAGTACATGGTTGAGACAAGTAGTCGATGAGTTGGCACATACATGAGGTGTATAGTTGATAATGTTGGTACATATTGATGAGTCATAGTTGATGAGTAGTTGACACATGATTGGTACGTACTTGGTACATGGTTGGATGCACTTGTTTATGGTACAGGTTGATTACAGGTTGTTTGGTACAGGTTGGTGCATGGTTGATGCACTTGTTTATGGTACAGGTTGATTACAGGTTGAGGTACAGGTTGATGCATGGTTGATGCATGGTTTAGATTTATTGGTACAGGTTTACAGTGGTATATCTCGCAGTGATAGTGTGACTGTGGTTCCATCATTCTACTTCTACTTCAAGGTGGCAGGACGGGGCAAGGACAGGTGGTTGTATCCACCTTCCGGTTGTAGCCAGAGAACATAGGGGGTTCTAGCCTCCTTCTGGTTGTAGCCAGAGAATTCGAGAGTTGGAGCTTCCCTTAGGTTGTAGCCTGAGAAACTAGGGGGTTGGAGCCTCCTTCCAATTGTAGCTGGAAAACAAAGGAAGTTGGTGCTTCCAATGACTGTAATTCTACAAGACATATAAGAAAAAACATTATGTGGTTTTCTCCCGATTTGGGTTTCCACGTAAAACACTGGTGTATTGTGTATGTGTGTGATTATTTATTTCTTACTACTCATAATTGGATAATAATTCTACATTGATATAACATTTGAAGAAAAATGATTATAATTATGCTATTACTGATTCACCCCCCCTCTCAGTAATCCAACAATTGGTATCAGAGCAGGTTCCTTAAGAAATCAATTTAACCACTGAAAGGTAGATCATGGAGAGTACCAACTCGTATAAAAATGGAATACCACAGTTTGATGGACAAAAGTATGCGTTTTGGAGCATAAGGATGAAGACATATATCTAGGCACAGGGATTTGAAGTTTGGCAATCAATTGTAGATGGATACACAGCACCAGCAGTTCAACCAACAAATGACAAAGCAATGAAACTCGATGAGAATAATTTCAAATCCAAAAATGCACTCTTGAATGGTCTCAATGATACGGTATTCACCAAAGTTGCACATTGTAAATCTACAAAAGAGATTTGGGACAAGCTTCGAAATATTTATGAAGGATATTCAAAAGTCAAAGCAACAAAGCTTCAAACTTACAGAGGTCAACTCGAACAACTAAAAATGAAGGAAGATGAAGATATCGCAGCCTACTTCTTATGAGTCGATGAAACAGTGAATGCAATCATAGGATTGGAAGAAGAAATCGAAGAATATGTAATTGTTCAAAAGGTACTAAGATCTCTTCCTATGAAATTCAACCCTAAGATATCATCACTAGAAGAAAGATCGGATCTAAACTCAATAAGCATGGACGAACTGCATGGAATCTTCACAGCATGTGATATGAGAACTGAGTAGGAAAATCCAAATGTAAAAGAAGCAGCCTTCAAAGCATCCAAAAGATCAAAGCAAAAGAAAAAGGAACAAGAAGAATATGGCAGCAGCAGCGATGTCTCGGAAGATGATGAAGAAGTGGCCAACTTCGTCAAAAGACTGAACAAGAGAACCAACGGTAGGTATAGAGGTAAGCTTCCTTTAATTTGTTTTAATTGTGATGGTATCGGTCATTTTGCTAACAAATGTCCTCATAAGAAAAAAAAATGATTAAGGTTACTCAAAAGGCAGACAAACATATAAAGGTAAAAGAACTACAAAGAAATTTTTCAAGAAAAGCTTTTGCACGAAAGAAGACATCTCATCATCAGATGAAGATGAAGTCAGTGACAGTGAAACAGGGAGAGTTCTATTCATGGCAGTAGAAGACTCTGATAAAGAAGACTCCAAAGAAGCATATGAAGAAGAAATTGAAGAGGTAGAAGTTGACTTCCGAGAAGAAGTAATGAGTGCCATAGAAGTTATCAAAAGAGAAAAGAAGAAAAACAAGAAATGACAAGCAGAACTAGATAAGAAAAAAGACACTCAAGAACTAGAACAAATGATCATAAAATTGAAGGTTCAAATAGAAGAAGATAAAAGAATTGAAGAAGCACTCAAAGAACAGCCAGAAGGAAAGGACAGGATCATTGGAAACCTGGAAGCAGAGATTGTCACACTAAGAAAGGATATTCAAAAGAAAAATATGAAGAATAGCTCAAAAGTTCTGGATGACATTATCAGCAGTCAAAAATCTCATCTTAACACATCCAGACTTGGATACAATCAAACAAAAAAGGGATCAAGCTCCAAAACAACAGAGAAAGAAACAAATCCAAAAAGCTATGTAGAAACAATCAAAGGGGATAAAAAGATATACAGTGAATATTACAGGGACACTCCTCCATCGAGAAGATTCAGATTTCAGAATCAACAACAGATAAACAGGCCTCAAGAATAAGAAGGATTCATAAGAGCACCTCCTTTCAGAAGATCTTCAACTACCAAGTATCAAACTATATTTTTTGGTTTATGTTATGCATGTAATAATTTTGGACATAAAGTTGTAAATTGCAGAGCTAACAACGGGAACAATAACTACTTTGAGAGCCATACACAAAGGGGTTATTCAAGAAGACCTAGTGAAACACAAAGAAGAAGTTACAATAGGTTTGAATCTTTGAGCACTGAAGTGGAATGTTGCAAATGTAACAATTTTGGACACATGACCAAAAATTGCAGAATGGCAGTCCCTCCTAAAGAACCTCAACAAAGTCACAAACAAGAACCTCAGAAAATGACATGGATAAGAAAGCAATATCAGTATAGCAATGAACAATGCACAGTTGCTCTACAAACTAAGCAGAAGAAACGTGGTTGGTATGTTGACAGTGGATGTTCAAAACACATGACAGGTAATAAAGACAAGTTTCTTACATTACGAAAGGAAAGAGATGGATCAGTCTCCTTCGGAAATGATGATTCAGCCAAATCATTGGAAAAGGCACAGTTTGAATTGGGAATAAGAATGAAAAGGCAGAAAATGTTCTACCAATAGAAGATATGAAACATAATCTTTTAAGTGTGAGTCAAATGTTTGACCAAGGTCATAAAGTTACTTTTGATTCACAAAAGTGTGAGATAAAAAATGAAGGTTCAGGGAAATTGGTCGCTACAACTGCAAGAACTTCAAGCAACATATATGTGTTAAGCGAAATTGGAAATGAAAACTGTTGTCTAGGAAAGGAAGATGAAAGTTGGCTATGGTAAAGAAGAATGGGTCACATGCATTTTGATAACCTTGTCAAAGTCAGCAAAAGAGAAACAATCAGAGAAATTCCCCATATCATGAAACCAACCAACACTTTATGCAAGCATTGCCAACAAGGAAAGCAAACAAAGACCATGTTCAAATCAAAGGAATATTCAACAACAAAACCACTGGAAATTGTGCATACTGATCTAGTTGGACTAACTACAACAAAAAGATTAAAAGGTGAGAGATACTTTATGTTATTAGTTGATGATTATATAAGAATGACTGTAGTTTGCTTTTTCAAGAACAAGTCAGAAGATTTTGAAAACTTCAAGATATACAAGGAAATGGTTGAAAAAGAGATGGATTTAAGAATCAAATGCTTAAGATCGGATAATGGAGGAGAAGTCAACTCAAAGGAATTTATGGACTATTGCAGCAATCATGGAATAAAAAGGCAATTCTTCGTCGCTAGGACACCTCAACATAATGGAGTTGTTGAAAGAAAGAACAAGACAGTACAAGAAATGGCTCGAACAATGATAATGGATTCAAAGTGAACATATATTTTTTGGACACAGGCAGTGCATACAACAGTTCACATTAAAAACAGAGAAATGCTCAAAAACAACACTGATAAAACTCCCTACGAGCTATGGAAAGGAAGACCAGCAAATGTGAAGCACTTCAGAGTTTTTGGAAGTAAATGCTACATCAAAAGAGAAGATGGAAAAATGGGAAAGTTTGACTCTCGTGTGGACAAAGGAATACTTATTGGTTACTCAAGTACAAGGAAAGCATACAAGTGTTACAATCTAAGATTAAACAAAGTTGTGGCAAGCATCAACTTAACAATTGATGAAACAGGCAGACTAGAATCAAAGGAAGAAGAAAACAAATCAATGGAACAACTCTTCGAAGAAGAAGATGAAAAAGAAGTAGAAGAGGAATATGAAGATGAAGAGAATTCGACAAAAGCAGGAGATCAAGTTCAGCAAGTATCTCCAAAGACACCTAGCAAACGAGTACAAAAGAATCATCCTTCAGATCATATTATTGGAAACAAAAATGCAGGAGTTGAAACTAGAAGAAAAATCCGTTCAGCAAAACAAACACACCTAGCACTCTTATCTACAATTGAACCAAACTGTTTTGAAGAAGCCAACAAGGATGAATTTTTGAATAACGTCATGGATGAAGAATTGGATCAAATAGAGAAAAATGACACTTGGGAATTGATTCCAAGACCAAAGAATAAGAATGTGATCGGTACAAAATGGGTTTTCAGGAATAAATTGAATGAAGATGGACAAGTTACAAGGAACAAAGCTAGATTGGTATGTAAAGGATATGCACAGATTGAAGGAATCGACTTTGAAAAGACATTTTCCTCAGTTTCCAAAATGGAAGCAATCAGTTTGCTTTTAGCTTATGCATGCTCAAAAAATGTTAAAGTATATCAGATGGACGTAAAATCAACTTTAATGAATGGGGAACTTGAAGAAGAAATCTACATTGAACAACCAGAAGGATTTCAGTTGTCAGAGAACACAGACTATGTGTAAAGTAAAGAAGGCCTTGTATGGTCTAAAACAGGCTTCTAAAGCATGGTACTCCAGACTGGATAAGTATCTGTAGCAGGCACGATTCAGAAAAGGAAGTGCAGACAACAACCTCTACATCAAGGTAAGTCAAGTTGATATTTTATTAATTAAAGTTTATGTTGATGATATTATTTTTGGTAGTGATGATGACAGGTTAAGCCAAAAATTTGCAAACGACATGCAGAACGAATTTGAAATGTCGTTCCTTGGAAAACTATCCTTCTTTTTGGGACTTCAGATACGTCAACGAAACCAAGGAATTTTTATTTCTCAAACCAAGTATATCAGAGAAATGCTAAAGAGGTTTGGAATGGAGAGGTTCCAAGTACTGACACCTGGAGGAATTGCATAAAACACACTGAAGAACATTGTGTATCGGTTTCCAATATTTATACATTACAGGTTCAAAGTTATGATTACTTCAATTTAGGGTTGTTGACTAATCCAAAACTAAGCATGTGAGACTAAAGAAAAGTTTGATGAAAATGCTAGTCTCTTGTTGTTAAAGTTAAGGAAGGTTTGCAGGAATGTGATCATATACACCAGGTCTATTAC
>ML785602.1:313907-339439 GCA_009831015.1 Picea engelmannii | reverse complement strand
TAGATGCAGATGCCCTAGATAAATGGTTAAATCTGCTAGAAGGTTATTTCTATGTTCATAATTTTTCAGACAAGGAAAAGATCACCTTCGCACTCCTTAAGGTTCTCCCCCATGTCAAACATTGGTGGGAAACTTACTGGGAGAAGAGTTCCACAGAGGAGTCTGGAATATATGGGGCCGAGCCCACTTGGGATTTTTTTGTGGATGCGGCAAAGGAACAGTATTACCCTATTGGAAACTATGAGGACTAGTACATGAGATGGACCACACTACGGCAAGAGAGGGGCCAATCAGTTTCGGAGTTCACCAATAGCTTCCATACCTTGCACACCAAGTTGGGTATCAAAGACTCTGAATGACATTTGGTTCTGAAATACCGTGGGGCTCTACACAGATAAATCCAAACTGAAATGGATTTCCTGGACATCTCATCACTCGGTGCTGCCTATCGATATGCTGTTAAAATCAAGCAGAAATTTAAGCACCAGAACAAACCGGAGTTTGGGTCTGCAAATCCACAACAACCAAAGTATGACAAAGACAACTCTAACAAACAGTCTCCCGAAAACCAGTCCAAGCCACAGGAAAAGAAGGGTCACGGGAAGACAAAGAATGACATCGGAAAATGGTGTGATTTCCACAAAAGCCCCTGGCACAACACCGATGAATATCGCTCAAAACAGTCATTGGTGGTCGAGATCAAAGACAAGGAGCCGAACCCTGATTCAGAATCTAATCCTGAAAATAATGGGAAAAGACAGATCATCGACGCCAACCCCACTGCTATTGTCGTGACCGCAGCAATTCAACCAGAAGAACCAACAGATCCTGAAGAGGGGGAGAGCCTTTTTCATTCATAGATGTGGGTGAAGGGGACCCCGTTGCATTTTATTGTTGATAGCGAAATCCAGAAGAACCTCATCTCAACAGAGGTCGTCAAACAGTTGGGATTGTCGACAACACCACACCCACAGCCATACAACATCGGGTGGCTTCGCCAAGGACGAGATCTTCGTGTCAACCAGCAGTGTCGATTGTCATACGACATCCAACCCTTCAAGGATGAGGTATTATGTGATGTTTCCCCACTAGATGTCTATGATGTTCTCTTGGGCCAGCCATATATGTGGAAATTCCATGCTATCTATGAGTCTCGACCCCGTAGTGTCATTGTTACTCTGGGGGGTCATCTCTACAGGATACCAGAGGTAGTTCCAACTACTGCCCCACCTAAACAATACCGCAAGGTAGTATCTCATACTACAAAATTCAGCTTCTTCACAATATGTTCAAAGGGTGAACAGAAGGATACTGCAACCACCATAGCTTCGGCCCAAGCACCTTCTATCCAACAGAAGCAGGTCGACTAGGTTGCAGCAAATAACAAAGATTACTTCTGCACACAGTCATCTAAAATAGCCAGACTGGTTAAAAAGGTCCAAACCTTCCAGCCAAAGGTTCGTGATAGCCTTCAACAAGCTAAGCAACGCCATTTCTTCAGCAAGGCAAGCAGATCACCAAGATTCAGATTTAGCAATCGCTTTCCCCTCTCCCCCGGGAACTCAACGCAATGGAGACCATTGCTTCCTAAGGAGGGAGGATTGATCCAGGTGGATATCGGTGGCCACCCACCTTCTCCAACTGGCCCAAACCATGTTTTTGGCAATTTTGATAATTTACAATTTTTAGCAGTGTTTAACTTCCGGGACCATTTTGAGGCCCTAAACGATGTCTTTTGAGAAAACGGTGAGCAACAGGTATTTTTGATTGATGTTGCTCACCCAAAAGTTGTAGTTCTCGGATAGATCTTTCCAACGAGCTATTGAGCGCCCCAAACGGAGATCGTATGCAAAAGTTACGCCCTTGGGAAGTTGACGTATCAACTACCCCCATCGGGGCCCACAAACCTTTTGGTTTTTCATCTCCCAGGGTTAGATTTTTGGATGTCTAGGGTTTTTGGCATTCCTTCTTATTGTAAAAAGGCCTTCATAGCCTCAGGGTAATCATCTTCTCATGGATGCGGGTAGCCGTCGCATCTCTTCTCAGAGATAAGCTACCACCATTCTAGCGAGTCTCTCACTCTGTATTTTACAGTCTCTATACATTTATTTCATTCATAGAAATCGTGTATTATTGTATATATGTGTTTATGGTTGCATATCTGATACATTTCTGTTATATTATTGAATATCTGTGATATCTCTGTACATTTCTTTATCATATCTCCGATCTCATTTCGTGCCGAAAATAATCTGGATCAGTGGTATCAGAGCAGGCTGCTCTTGATCATTTTTTAGTGCATGTCCCCGACGAGGTATAAGTATAGCAAGTTAGGTCTTGAGCTTGTCTCTCTTGAGGAAAATCACCCTCGCACACCCAAGAAACCCTCAATGGCGGAAGAAAATAAAAACAATGGAGCAGACGATCCTATCAGTCTGTTGCTTGAGAAAGCTCTCACGCGACAGAGGGATGAAATGATGGAGAATTTTTCCCACATCCTTCAACGCCTACCGATAGCATCAGGCGCATCTTTATCAAGCGGCCACTTTGGAGGCACCTCGCCTTTCAAGGTACAAGTTAATTTTGATATTCCCATATTTGAAGGTCAAATAGATGCAGATGCCCTAGATAAATGGTTAAATCTGCTAGAAGGTTATTTCTCTGTTCATAATTTTTCAGACAAGGAAAAGATCACCTTCACACTCCTTAAGGCTCTCCCCCATGTCAAACATTGGTGGGAAACTTACTGGGAGCAGAGTTCCACAGAGGAGTCTGGAATATATGGGGTCGAGCCCACTTGGGATTTTTTTGTGGATGCGGCAAAGGAACAGTATTACCTTGTTGGAAACTATGAGGACCATTACATGAGATGGACCACACTACGGCAAGAGAGGGGCCAATCAGTTTCGGAGTTCACCAATAGCTTCCATACCTTGTGCACCAAGCGAGGTATCAAAGACTCTGAATGACATTTGGTTCTGAAATACCGTGGGGCTCTACACAGATACATCCAAACTGAAATGGATTTCTTGGACATCTCATCACTCGGTGCTGCCTATCAATATGTTGTTAAAATCGAGCAGAAATTTAAGCACCAGAACAAATGGAAGTTCTGGTCTATAAATCCACAACAACCAAAGTATGACAAAGACAACCCTAACAAAAAATCTCCCGAAAACCAGTCCAAGCCACAGGAAAAGAAGGGTCACGGGAAGACAAAGAAGGACACCGGAAAATGGTGTGATTTCCACAAAAGCCCCTGGCACAACACCGATGAATGTCGCTCAAAACAGTCATTGGTGGTCGAGATCAAAGACAAGGAACCGAACCCTGATTCAGAATCTAATCCTGAAAATAATGGGAAAAGACAGATCATCGCGCAAACCCCACTGCTATTGTCGCGACCGCAACAATTCAACCAGAAGAACCAACAGATCCTGAAGAGGGGGAGCGCCTTTTTCATTCACAGATGTGAGTGAAGGGGACCCCACTGCATTTTATTGTTGATAGCAGAAGCCATAAGAACCTCATCTCAGCAGAGGTTGTCAAACAGTTGGGATTGTCGACAACACCACACCCGCAGCCATACAACATCGGGTGGCTTCGCCAAGGACGAGATCTTTGTGTCAGCCAACAGTGTCGATTGTCATACGACACCCAACCCTTCAAGAATGAGGTATTATGTGATGTTGCCCCACTAGATGTATGTGATGTTCTCTTGGGCCAGCCATATATGTGGAAACTCCATGCTATCTATGAGTCTCGACCCCGTAGTGTCATTGTTACTCTGGGGGGTCATCTCTATAGGATACCAGAGGTAGTTCCAACTACTGCCCCACCTAAACAGTGTTGCAAGGTAGTATCTCATACTACAAAATTCAACTTCTTCACAATCTGTTCAAAGGGTTAACAGAAGGATACTGCAACCACCATAGCTTCGGCCCCAGCACCTTCTATCCAACAGAAGCAGGTCGACAAGGTTGCAGCAAAGAACAAAGATTCCTTCTGCACACAGTCATCTAAAATAGCCAGACTGGTTAAACAGGTCCAAACCTTCCAGCCAAAGGTTTGTGATAGCCTTCAACAAGCTAAGCAACGCCACTTCTCCAGCAAGGCAGGCAGATCACCAATATTCAGATTTAGCAATCGCTTTCCCCTCTCCCCCAGGAACTCAATGCAATGGAGACCATTGCTTCCTAAGGAGGGAGCATTGATCCAGGTGGATATCGGTGGCCACCCATCTTCTCTAACTGGCCCAAACCATGTTTTTGGAAATTTTAATAATTTACTATTTTTAGCAGTTTTTAACTTCCGGGGCCATTTTGAGGCCCTAAACGATGTTTTTTGAGAAAACGGGGAGCAACATGGATCATAAATCATGTTGCTCACCCAAAAGTTGTAGTTCTCGAATAGATCTTTCCAACGATATATTGAGCGCCCCAAACGGAGATCATATGCAAAAGTTACGCCCCTGGGAAGTTGACGTATCAACTACCCCCATCGGGGCCCACAAACCTTTTGGCTTTTCATCTCCCAGGGTTAGGTTTTTGGATGTCTAGGGTTTTGAGCATTCCTTCTTATTGTAAAAAGGCCTTCATAGCCTCAGGGTAATCATCTTCTCATGGATGCGAGTAGCCATCACATCTCTTCTCATAGATAAGCTACCACCATTCTAGCGAGTCTTTCACTCTGTATTTTACAGTCTCTGTTCATTTATTTCATTAATAGAAATCGTGTATTACTGTATATCTGTGTTTATGGTTGCATCTTTGATACATTTCTGTTATATTATTGAATATCTACGATATCTCTGTGCATTTCTTTATCATATCTCCGATCTCATTTCGTGCCGAAAATAATCTGGATCAGTTGGATGAAGAAGGCTCTATCTGGTTGCAGCCACAAGTAGTTTTGGACTAGTGTGAACGTGTTCTTTGTCAATGCACCATCAAGGAAGTGTGAGTCTAGTGGAAAGATACAACTTCAGTAGATGCCACCTAGGAGCCAGCTACCATTCTATAACAATTTCCTCATCTCAAGTCTTGAGGACAAGGTTGTTTTTAAGGGGAGGGCATGTTAGGGACCTAATCTCCCTAACCCCTCACATAGGTAGAATAATATATTTTCCATTTAATAAAGGCCAATATTAATAAGGCCTAATAATAAGGAAGAATAAGTCAAATGTAAGAAGATCTAATAGAAGCTTTCACTTCTAGAAGATCTTCCTCTAGAATGTTTTTTTGGTAGATAGATTTAGTATAAATAGGAGTTGACGGCATGAGAAGTTTTTGTGTTGAGAATTATTTTAATAGAGCGTTGCTCTGCTGGAGGTTGCCCCCTCAAAGAGGTAAGTCAACATTATTCCCTGTCAATAAAGGTATCATTCTAGTGTTGTGGTTTCATCTATTGTGTTGTTCCGCTATTATTCTCTGCAATATTTCTGTTTTCGGCTATTATAATAGATCTGGTACCTTACAATAACTATGTGAAGTGACTTTTCACCCAACCCTCTTACATTTATTGAATGATTGGGGCATTGCTACAATATAAAGGAAAATAGAAGGCTCATATAAAATAATAATTTTGGAAAGTGACAATGGGATTAACACACATGAATAATCCCCCCTTAGATCCCTCCTCTCTCGTGGAAACTTAGCCCCCCATGAATCTATCAATGTCCATCTGCAATTGATGATACATTTCATTTTATTATTTTTTATATACAATGTTTACATATTACATCATTTGGCCCGTGGCCACATATCATATTTACATTATACATCGGTAAACTGGGGATTAAAAATAAGGATGTTACATGCCCCCAAAAAAAAATTTGCATCGTCTTCAATGCACAACATTATATCAATATACATGTACAAGATTTACATCATAATACTGATACTTTTTGCAAGTTCACAACTCCCGCAGTAATTCCAACCACAATCTCTCGTTTCTCGCAACCTGCACAACCCAAGGAAGTGTATCCCTTCTCTGCATCGCAATCCCTCAAGATGTACCACTTCCCTGTTAGTTTTCTTTAACCCAGCACCCGACAATTTATTCCAAATAAATCACTTATTAAATAAAAGCATAACTAGGTTTTTAACGAATTACAGTGAAAGCATAAAAAAACTAAAACCATACACATTGCAAAAAATATTTTCAGATAAACACCCATGGAAAAACCCCCAAGGGAAAACCATATATAAGTTTATTTTATTAAATAAAATCCTAGGCTCCCATCCCAAGACAATGGCCCATATAAGGAAAATACAATGCAACAAATAGCCTAGCCTACCTAGCCATTATCTCCCATGCTTCCCTTTTTCTCCTTCCTTTGACCCTTCCCATGCGCACTTGGATGGAAGTTCTTCTCCACTTAGTCAATGAGATCTCACTCACTCATCCTGTGTGTGACATGAGCACATGAGAAAAGATCCCTTATTTTCTCCAAAGTACTTTGTATGTGTCTCATTCTCTCACTTAGGTTGCCTTTTATAACGTTAAGTTAACCCTAAATCCAAAACCATGTATCTCTAAAGTGATCAAGGGTCGAGATTAAATCTCACCTTCTATTTAGAGCTAACAACTAGGATTTAATCAACTCACATAAGTTACTAATGCCAAAAACTTAGGAATTTAACTTAATTAAACTCCATTAATCATAAAAGGTCATTCACTTTAATTATTAACTCATAAAATGAATTTCCTAAGTTTATGAGAAGTAATAGTGACAACTTCCACATGCTAGACACCAATCCAATGTGGAAGTACCTATCTGATGCTAAATATATCAACACTCCCTCTTAGTGAGAAAGGTACTTTTACCACCTGGAGGTGGCTCTATCTTCGCTACCATGTATGCTACCATGGTTGCTCTCCAATCCACTTGATTGGTTGTTCCCTATGAAATGAAAGGTATCTCGACCGTTTCATTTGGACCCTTATTTGAAGACTTTTAATGGCTGCTCAGATCCCTGCCCGGGACTCGATGCCCATTGGATGCTTCCCAAACTTGTTGCCTACTGCCCAGATCCCTACCCGGGACTCGATGCCTGCTGCCTTCTTCCCAAACCTGTTGCGTGTTGCCCGAACATGTTTCTCGTTGCTCGGACCCTTGCTTGGAGTTGCCTTAGGTTGGACGTAGCGTTCTACTGTTGCTGGGGGATTCTCTAGGCTGTCCGACTACTTTATGGGTTGTAAAATTTATATTTTGTGCAACCCGGTTCCTCCTTTAGAGTCTCGGCTCCAATGCCATGTTAAATTTTCACACCTAGCACCTGACAATTTAGTTCCTAGCAAATACCTTGTTGTAATAACCTTATTACTACAGGTTTACTGAATAGAAAACATGGTTGAGTTTTAATGATTTAAATAAACAAAAGAAATAAATAGGAAACCACAATGATGCACACATAATGTTTTATGGGTAAATACCCCTGGAAAAACCCCTAAGGGAAAACCAGATTTCAATTGGTTTTACTAGATAAAATATCGGGCTCTCGTCCTTAGATAATGGCCCATCTGAGGAAAATACAATGCAACAAATAGCCTAGTATATATGGTTTTATCTCCCTTGTTTCCCCTTTGCTCCTTCCTCTGACCATGCCCATGCACACTTAGAAGGAAGTCCTTCTCCACCCAATCAATGAGATCTCACTCACTCCTCATGTGTGTGACACAAGTACGTGAGAATAGAGCCCCTTTTTAGTCTAGTGTATTTTTTGTGTGTCTCATTCTCTCACTCATGCTGCCTTTTATAACGTTGTGTTAATCCTAAATCCAAAACCCTATATCTCTAAAGTGATCAAGGGTTGAGATTAAATCTTACCTTCACTTTAGATCTAACGGCTAGGATTTAATCAACTCACTTAAGTTACTAATGCCAAAAACTTAGGCATTTAACTTAATTAAACTCCATTAATCATAAAAGGTCATTCACTTTAATTATTAACTCATAAAGTGAATTTCCTAAGGTTATGAGAGGTCATAGTGATGACTTCCACATGTTATACACCAACATGTGGAAGTACTTGTCCGATGTTATATACATCAACATTCCCTTCGAGAGATATAACACAAATCGGATAGGAAGTCTTTGATGTGTGGCTCCATAAACTCAAATTGCCAAAATGGAGCCTTGCACAATTATATACAATTGTACATTTTGTTTTCTTCAAAATTGGCAAAAATTTGCAGGTACTCTTCCTGCATGGTCTCCTTGTGCTCCATGTAGCATATTCAGGACCGTAGCAGGTCCATTGCACCTTTACTAGGCTGATGGCTTTGTCCATGAGCACTTCGACTTTCTGATCCAAGATGTGAACTAGTTCCACCCGAAAGTCCCTTTCATGTTCCATCTGGATCAGAGTGCAATCAATTACGTAGTTAGGATCATGCACATATTTCTTCAATAAATTCACATGAAACACATTATGAATTCTCATGGATGTAAGCAATGCAAACATGTACGCAATTGGGCCTATCTTATCCAGTACTTCAAACAACCCACGGTATCTCGTTGCCAACTTTGGGAAACTTCCCAATCTCAGCGAGCTCCTTTTAGCCTTTACTTTTAAAAACACATGCTTGCCCACTTTTATTTGCATAACTATTTTACATGTCCTATGCAACCTTTAAATTTTGCTTGATTTTTAACATGTGTTCTTCCATTTCCCTTAGCAATTTTGGTCCAATACTTGTTATGTCTGTTAGTTTATCCGAGCTCACTAACATGTTGCATTTTTTACCATACAAGGCTTCAAATGGGCTCATCTTCAATGCTTGGTCCCCATTATTATAATAAATTCAACTAGATGAAGGTAGTCCTCCCACTTTGAAGGTTGGTCCATTACATACATTCTCAACATATCTTCAATTATTTTGTTAGTCCTCTATGTTTTCCCATTTGAATCTTGGTGATATGTTGTACTAAAATTTAAATTAGTTCAAAATCCTTTAAACAACTCTTTCGAAAAAGTAAAGGTGAACTTGGGATCTCTATCATAAACAATTTCCTTAGGCACACCATGTAGCATGGCAATTTCCTGCATATAAATTTTGCAATGTTGGTTTCCTTGTGAGCTAGCTTCACTGGAATAAAAAACAGACAACTTTAATTAATTTATCCACCACTACCATGATGGAATCATGATATTTTATACTCTTGGGTAGTTTATGATAAAATCAATTGTAACAACTTCCCATTTCCAATCAGGAATGGGCAATGGTTGTAGCAATCTAGTTGGATATATATGCTCAGTCTTTACCTTTTGACATTATAGACATCTGACTATATAATCAACCACCTCTTTTATCATTCATGGATAAAAGTATTGGCCCCTTACAACTACAATTGCTTTATGATATCCTAGGTGCCCAACACAAGACACATTATGCATTTCTCTCAACACTATATTTTTCATCTCTCTGGATTTTGGCACATATACCTTGCCCCTATACATGAGGACTCCATCCTCTTTCAACTCAAAATCTTTAAATTTATGTTGAAAATTACCTTGTTGTAATGCTTCTTTTATTTGCAAGTAGTGTTGATCTAAATTTGCAACCTCTAAAATTATTTCTTTTAAATCATACTCGTAGATTAAATGGTTGTAGCATGCATCTCATGCACTCTCCTATTGAGTGCATCAACCATTTTATTTTCCTTACCTTTAATATGCTTTATATCGAAGTCATATTCACTAAGGAATTCCAACCATCTGACTTGTTTGGCATTTGATGCTAGTCATCCAAACAAATATTTCAAACCATTATGGTCTGTCCTCAACTCGAATCTTTTGCCCATAAGATAATGCCTTCGAATATTTAAGGCATTAATTATGGATGCCAACTCTAAGTCATGTGTGGCATAGTTCCTCTCTTGTTCCATCAATTTTGTGGACTCATAATGTACCGAATGCCCATTTTGTATAAGGACTCTACCAAGCCCTTCCTTGCATGCATCTATGCATACACCAAAATCCTCATTTGGATATGCAATCTTCGAGATTGGTGCACTTGTCAATATACTCTTCAAGCGCTGAAAGTTTTCTTCACTTTCAGAAGTCCATTCAAATTTTACACCCTTCTTTTGCAAAGAAGTAATTGGGTTTGCAATCTTTGAAAAGCCTTCAATGAATCTTCTATAATAACTTGCAAGTCCCATGAATAATCTTACCTCTATAGCATTATTTTGTGTTGGTCATCCAGTAATGGCTTATATCTTCTCAAGAGCAACTACTATCCCATCCTTTGAAATAATATGGCCCAAATAATGGATCTTCCTTTGATATAAAGTGCACTTGGTTAACTTGGCATAAAATTGATGCTCCCTCAATACCCATAGCACCATCTTTAAGTGTTGCTCATGATCCTCCTTTGTCTTTGAGTAGACGAGTATATCATCTAAGAAAACAATCACAAAAATTTCTAGATACTCTCTCAACACTCCATTCATTAGACACGCGAGGATAGTTGGTGCATTTGATAATCCAAATGGCACCACCACAAACTTGTAATGTCAATATATTGTCCTAAATGTTGTCTTGTTGATATCTTCCTCTTTGATTCTCACCTGATGATAGCCTGACCTCAAGTCGGTCTTAGAAAAGATCCTTGCATCTTTCATCTAATCAAATAGATCATCAATCCATGGCAAAGGATATTTTTTCTTTATGGTAACCTTATTCAATTGTCTGAAATTAATGCACAATCTTAAGGTTTCATCCTTCTTCTTCACAAAGAGCATTGGGGAACCCCAATATGACACAATTGGGTGTATATACCCCTTCTTCAAAATTTCGTCAAGTTGCATATGTAATTCCTTCAACTCTAATGTGAACATCACATAAGGAGTCTTAGACACTAGGGAAACTCCTGGTACCAAATCAATGGAGAAATCATTGTCTTTCTTTTGTGGCAACCCCGGTATATCTCCAAATACATCCTCATATTCTTTCAAGACTGGATGGTCTTTAGTACTTGGGTTTTTATCTTTAGTTGCCTCTTCCATATGGGTTGCATAAATTTGGCATCAATTTCTAAAATTCTTCTTCAACTACACGGTTGAAATTTCTCTCATAGATACAACCCTTGGAATTCCCTAAACTTTTCTTTGTTTCCCTTCCTCATTAAGACAAGTGAATGCATTGTTGTAGAAATATAGGACAACATGATGCTTGTCCAACCAATCCATACCAATTAGGCAGTCATATGAACCCAAAGGTATGATATTCAAATTTTCCCTTTTGTTGAGTCCATTCATGTCCATTGGACAATCCTTAACCAACTCATTGATCTTTATTTTAGCTCCCATGGCTAGATGAACCAACTAAGATTTCTCATGTTTGTTTCTTTGCAAATGAAATCTTTCAACAAGATTAGGATCTATGTAATTATGGCTAGTTCCATAATCAATTAAAATGACTATGGGATGATTATCAATCTCACCTTCTACTTCAATAATAAGAGATTGGTATTCCACTTTCATGTTGTCCAAGGTTGCATAAATCATTGGCATGCTTCTGCCCATGTCCTTGACTGTACCGGTCTCCTGGATATTATGAAAAATCCTCATCCTTTTTCCCTTGTGAGGGCAATCTCTATATAGGTGGTCTCCCTCACATCCCCAACATTTTATGGGTTGTTGTCTTGGCGTTTCCCCCAATGAATCTATCATCCTAGGATAATTTTGTAGTGGTTGTCCTTATCGATATGCTTGAGAGTTGTTTCTAAAAAATGGTGGCTTAAAACCTTTCTTTCTTTTCTCCATATTTCCTTACTTCTTATCATCCCAAGCCTTTTGAAAAGTTGGTCTTCCTTTGCTATGCTCATAGAGATGCTTAGCTTTTCTTATGACTTCATCCAAGGTCTTCGGCTCATCAAAATGAATTTTATCATTGCAAAAAGAAGGTATCCCACTCAAAAAACTTTGGATTTTTACCTTATCATCATTTATGAAACCAACATACCTCAACAATTCAAGGAATGTATTCTCATACTTTTCCATTGTCATGATTCCAAGCTTGCAATAAGAGAACTCTTGTATCTTTTTGTCATAATATTACTACAAAAAGTACTAATGCTAGAAATATCTCTTGAAATGCCTCCATGAGATCCTCTTCTCATCAATGTGCTTAACATGCTGGAGTTGATCCCACCACATAGATGTTTTTCCTTGAAGATGGTAGGTTGCAATTCTAGTTTCCACATTTGATGAATAATTATGTAGCTAGAAATATTTCCTCACTCCCAACAACCATGCTTCAACCTCTTCTCTCTTTCTATGTTTTCCATCAAATGATGATGGCTTGAACTTCTTGAGCTCTCCTTGCAAAATATCTAACTCATAGTTGATTGTCCTAGTGAACAATGATGTCTACTAACACTCCTTGATGGTACACACGACCACCGGCTCCGCTTATGAGGGTGCTAGGCACACTAACTGTGCGACAATCTAACACATGAATGTGTGTGGCATGCGGAGTTAGGTTTTGGAGCGCGTGAGTTGGGTTTGGTCATTCTGGGTGCATTTTGGAGAGCAGAGAAATCAACATTGGGGAAAATCTTCCAAGAAGAGTATTTTTAAAGCACTTTATTAACACTTTTGAGCAGATAATGAAATGATCCATTGGAAGTTGGACTAGGAGATGTAGCCCAAGATAGGGGTGAACTCCTTTATCATTTTGATGTGTTATGTGCTTATTTTGATGGTTGTTTATGATTGCTTTTGTTGTTCATTTTAAAGTAAAAAACTCAATAATTTCATGTGCTTGCAACTTGATCCAATTGCCCAAGACATATACATTTTCCACTTGCAAAATTTTATACACAAACCTTTTCATTTTCAGATCAGTTTGGTATCAAAGAAAAGGTTTTCGAAGGTTTGATTTGTTTGCAAGTGTTTGTTTTCTCATGCTTACAAGGTTGAAGCTCGGGAGAGGAGAAGGTGTTACAAGGGAAAAACTCTCTATGGCCAAGGGTAAACCACAACAGACAGGTATGACTGCAGAAATCAACTCAATTCCAACATGTGCTATATAAACTAATGTGCAATATGAGGAAGAAGCCTACCTCGATCCAATCGTTTGATGTTGTTCCACCGTTGAGCACTTTGACCCAAAGCTTTACACCTGCAAGAAGCTCTCAACAAACAAGCAATGCAAGTATATAGTGACAATATATAAAATGAGTTAGCATATCAGATAGCACAATCCATTAATAAACATTACAAACATGCCCGTGGATAATAATCATATATTTACAAGATATCAATAGGACAAGAAAGGAGTATTTCTATTAATAATTGATCAACAGAAGTATCAACATTACAGACTTCCGTGTCGGCACGGTTCCAAACCAAGAAACCAAGTTCCTTCCAATTGGGTCTCCACCACTTCAATCCTCCACCAAAGGCAAGCTCATAGCAAAGAGGTAATGAGGTCCTCTCAACAATAAGAAAAGATCTTGGGGGCTGAACATTGTGTTCAGACTTGAGGGACAAAGGAATGTAGACTCAATATGAAGTAATTTCTCCAGAGAAACTTTTCTCTCAAAGTTGAATGCTTTCTCCTCTTTTTTTATAGCTCGAAATTGTGCTCTTATAGCCTCCAAAATGCAACTGAAGGGTCGAGTCAAAATGTTTCCAGTATATGGAAGGTCAAAGATCAGAGATCTTTTGTCGTGACATGGAAACACGACCTCATTTTGTATTTTCTAGCACAAATCCTGATATACGTGAGCTATAGTGGAGCAGCAAGCGTATACACATCTTGCAAAGCAGTTAGGGAATGTATATGTGGAAAAATATATATTTTTGGCTTTGGATTTATCAAAAAGGGGCTCATAAGTCTGCATAGGGAAATGGAAAAAGGCCCTCTGTGCAAGATAGCAATGGTGAGGAAAATCTTTCTATAACAGATGCCCCCTAATGTGTGAGATCAGAGGAGTATCTGTGATGGCCGAAATACATTATAAATAACCCAGAAGTGGAGTGGTAGAGAACCAACTGGATGAACTCAATTGCTCATTACATTATGTACTAATTTTCCATACATGGCTGCCAAGAATACAATGCAGAACCATGTGGAAAATATACCAACAAGTGTTCATGGCCATGATTAGGCAAGTATAAATGTGGTTTCATGCCAATAGTTGTCATAGTCACGAACAAGGCCCAGTGAAACCAGTCTCAAAATCAATCTGAAGATATCTGTATACCATGGAGTACAATCTAATCTCCCATGATCGTTGAAGTCAAATAGGTATTGGTCCAATGAAATGGAAGCAACAGCTCGGGAAAGCTGCATCCACAAAGTGATTTCTTCGAGTCTTCAATACAATCTGCCAATGGTGCAAGTCTACATCATGTGAATAAATGAATTGAGGTTGAACACGATGAGACATCGTTTGATTACCAGTCATTGAGGTATATCATTAACAAACATGAGACAGCCTACCAATAATGAAAGTAGGTATCAAGGCACCGAGTACATCTCTACAAATGTGAATAAAGGAGCTGGTGTCGAACACTTGAGAGATCCATTGATCGGGATACATTGATGTATTCCCATCTATCAATGGCGAGAGAGCCTGCCACTAATGACTGCAAGCCTCAAGGTTCTCATAAAACTCTAGGTCTCGTATCTTGAATACATGAACTAAAGTCAATGGAAAGCGACCCACTAAAAGGAGAGCATTAAGGCATCTCTCGTCAATTAGCACGAGGAACAAAGCAAGAGCTTCATGATTTGGTAGAGATCGAACGAAGAACATGTTCACAAACCAACGACCCTGTGCATCTTTTGCGTGTGCCAAATGCAAGCGGTACACGAAAAAGACCCTCTAAATAGCAGCCAATGATGAAAACTACTGACAAAGGTGAGGAAACCACCAATAAGGCTAATGGTATCCAAGACACTGCACGAATCCCAAAGTGTGAATAGATGTCTTGTCGTCGAACACAAGGGAAACCACCCAATCAACGATCCATGATGAAATGTCGATTGTTGGGTTCAAGGTGACCTACCAATGATGAAAGTAGGGCTAGGGTGCATCATAAGACCAAAGTATCATGTGATTCTAAGACAAACTGAGGGTATGGCCGACATGCAAAGTCAATATTTCTGAGGAGTGGCCGACATAGGTTGATGGACTTCCTTTGAACAAGAGCATGATACATACGGTGGACTCTGGCAACATAGACTTAATGATGTGACAACTAGATGCAAGAGGCATCCATAATGTTTTCTATGGTGACTGGAAGATTAACCAGTCAGTAGAGAAAATTCTGTAACGAGATCAACTTCCTAAGGCCATGCTAAACCCAAAATTATGATGACGCAAGGACTCAATAACTTTGTGCTCTGTTCAAAAGCGACACGACTGTTTCCAATTACAATATAGTACTCCCTTCTCGCCCGTCTTTTTTTGTTTTTCATAACAAGTGAATGCTATGATACAGAGGAGGGAACGAGTGTCGCAAGTAAGCAAAACTAGTTCCAGCAGTGGAATGTACCTATTTTCAATGCAAGGAAATGCATGCGGGAGATGGACACTCAGGGTGATGTTCCCTCCAGGGTATAGGGTGTCAAATTGAAAAGGATATAAACAAGGCTTTGCTTGGTTAAGGATGCAAATTGCTTGGGCCATGGTTTATAACGCAAAATGAGAACCGGCTAAAGGCTCAATACTGCAAGCAAGGGCATGAGATGCAATCACAATTTAACACCAAAAAATGTCCTTTTTTATATCTTTTAGTCTACTTGGTGTGAAAAAGGGGCAAACTTATGCCAAATAGATGTCTTTTCAAATCCAGTTTACGAGTGTGAAAAAGACAAGTTCACTCGGCGATCTTTTCCATTTTTTATAGCGAGACGAAAAAGAGCTTAACTAAGACTCATGATCTTTCAAATCCAATTTTAACGAGTGTGAAAGGGACAAATCACTCGGCGATCTTTTCAATTTTTAATAACGAGTCGAAAAAGAGCTTAACTAAGACTCGTGTTTAGTTCTAATCAACATGTAAAGGGGGAGGCCAAGGTTCCCATCCTGGCCTTTTGTCGAAAGTCAGTATCCTGCAGATAGCTGACAAAATCTTGGGAAATCCCAAAGCTCTCTAAGTCGAGGAGGATAAAGTGCTAACGAAGTACATAGTCTTTGTTATGGTTTGAATAATGTCTCTTAGTAGAACAGACATAGGTGGGGGTATGGGATGTCCCGTTAGATCGTCCCAGTCGAAGGGGACCTCGTCAGAACTTGGAGAGAGAGTATTCAGAGGAAGAATGAATCTCTCTTGTTTAGAAGGGGGAAGACTTGGAATGTTGATGACGTGACTGGAGGGTGCATCACTCTTTTTAGGGAGAGTCGGTTTGACCATAAATGGCACCGGTGTGGTCACTTCTTCAATTATAGGTTGAAGAGGATGCATGGTAATGGGGGCAGGAGATGCTTCACCCTCCATGGAGGGGGTGAGGTCAGAGGAAAATCTCGGCGGTGAGACCGCTAATATCATTAAAGGTGAGGTGGTGTGAGGAGGAACCATGGGTGTCTCGGAGTCTGAAGGGCTTTAGGGCGAGCCCCACGCCTTTGGTATCCCGACAGTCACTGGGCATAAGCGAGTAAGATGGCTTCCTTCACAAGTCCTGCAAAAGAATTTAGGCTTACGTCTGAGACGTTTAGGTTTCTCGATGGGACTGGTCGAGGAAAGAGAGTCGTCTCATGTATGATGAATAGGAGTTGGAGACGTGACACGGCAATGATCTGGGGTGAAAAGGATGGTGCCCCCAACATAATTGGAAAAGATTGGAAGCGAGTTGTCAACATGATTTGTAGAAAGTGTCGACTCATCTATGACATGACTAGTAGAGGTGGGAGATGGTGCACTGGTGTGGCTTACAGTGGTTGGGCTAGCGATAGATTGTGGTATTTGATTCCAAGATCCTGGAAAAGATTGATTTTGAAACATTGCAGGCCATAAAGGATCCTGGTATACTCCCTATCCTGGCCTAGAAACATGGTGGTTTATGCCAAGTTGGTCTGAAGAGGTATGGATGGGCATCATCAATGAGGTTTCCAAAGAGACCGAGGTAGGATAAGAATTATTTGAGTGAGGATATATGTTTCCCCCTTGTGAGGGTGTCCCATAAGGAGGGTAGCCTGAATTATAAAATTGATTCTCCCCATATGGAAGACCTGGGGGTACTTAAGGACCTGGTGCAGAAAAAGTGTTTAAAGGGACCGACATGGCAGATGAAAGATACATGGACAGGGTGTAATAAGCACCCATCTAAGCACTGGATCCTGAAAGAGCATAGCTAGGATTGGATCCATAAGGTGGAAGGTTCCAACCTCCCATGGGAACATGACTCATATCAAACAAAGAAGTATGCATGGGAGCAATGGTGCCCCCGGGTCCAATGCTAGGATTCATATAAGTAGACCAGGGAGGGGGTTGCATGTGGGAAGGCATATCAACTGAAAAATGACTAGAGACCCAAGGTGCGGATTGAGCATTGTAATCATGCATACCATTGTAAAAAATAGAAGGGTCTGCCCCCATGAAATGAGGAGGCATCATGGGGGGGGTAGCAGTGAATGGAGGAGTAAAAGGCACTCCGATATCCATGATAATGAAACCAAAAACCAGAGTCCTAGGGCCAACTAGTAATCAAAGAGCATACCAAAAAGTCAGACGACCAATATGCATGCAAACAGGCTAAAGTGGTTGAGTGGCCTCCCTCGCTAAAGAAGGTATGCCTCGTCCAGGAGGGACCTGAGACTCCCTGCTAAAGTTTGGAGGTAACAGAATTAGTTATAAGGGCCCTCATATGCTTAACAACCAGTCAGTCAAATCCCCCTGGAGAGGTAATCTTCCATAAAGGTTGTGTGTTGTCTGACCCCTATCTGACTTAGGATACAAGCAGAATAACCCCTGCAAATAACCTATGATAAACCTAAGTCAAGCAACTAATCAACCACTCTATAACTGATGCACAGGCGAACAATCATAAGTTTGGATTACCATATGGGCAAGGTAGCAAAGCCCGAAACCTTGAAAGTATCGCCTCTCACAGAGGTATGGATACTAGCAAGATCCCCAAATACGAATAAATCCACAGAAATATCTCTGACACTATCAGGGGTTATCCCTTCAACAAACTTCACGCGACCTCATGCTTAACTCCGGTGTGAGCGGAGCCTCTTGATATTACCAATTATACAATGGATTTCTCAACTCCCTGTCTCAGACACATATATTGATTTAATTGTCTTGGAGAAGTTTACTCACAAAATCCTATTCCAAGGCACTAAATCATAGGCTAGTTTGTGCACCCTGAACAATAAAATCGTTACTAATCAATTTTAGTTTAAAGCATAAATTTTATTGGCCGTGATTACTCAAAAAGGTATGGAAATGAAACTCATGGTGTTATGACTATACATAAAAATAAAAATAGATATAATGCAAAGCCTAACTTTAACTTTTCAGTGAATGATATGCTAAATAAAAACAGTGCAATCTTCAATTTTAACTCTGCAACTCAGAAGTAAAATGCAATCTTTCGCTAAATGTGTTAAGCTAATGATAAAGGTTCCAAGACAAAAATACCAACCAATGCAAAATAGCTAAAAAAAAATTGTATTTTCAATGTATTAAAAAGAAAATAAATGGACTGATAAGCGACTTGATATATAACTTCTATTGTGTATAAAAGCAATCACTCTAGCAGAATACCAAGTAGCTAAGCAAACAACCCAACTACTAAGGACAAATCAAAAACGGAAAACAAAGAGAAAGAAGCCGCCCAAAAATTCAACTCCAAACAAGTTTCATGTCATCCCAGATAATCTCAACAGGCACCACAGAGACCTAAGAAGGCTCAATGATCCTCAAAACCTACCCAACAGTCACTAAACCAAGCAAGCAAGCAAGGGGAAGTGGTATGCGTGAATGTTCAAGAGAAAAGGGCGTATATATGCTTCTTGCAGTGGGACAGCAAGTGTGTATACGCAACTGTCAGGGAAAAAAGGGTGTATATCTTTTAAAACAAGGCTAGGCAAGGGTAAAAGGTTGAAAAACTCAGACCCAGAGTGAACAGACTATGTCCAACTGTGATACGACAAGAAACACAAAGGAAAAAGAGCAAAGTGAGAAGAAAAAATACTTCAACCCTTAGAAGGAAGATCTATCCACAGTGGAGTCGCCAATGTTGTTACAAGAGAAAAACTCTCTATGGCCAAGGGTAAACCACAACAGACAGGTATGACTGCATAAATCAACTCAATTCCAACATGTGTTGTATAAACTAATGTGCAATACGAGGAAGAAGCCTACCTCGATCCAATCATTTGATGTCGTTCCACCGTTGAGCACTTTGACCCAAAGCTTTACACCTGCAAGAAGTTCTCAACAAACAAGCGATGCAAGTATATAGTGATAATATATACAATGAGTTAGCACATCAGATAACACAAGCCATTAATAAACATTACAAACATGCCCATGGATAGTAATCATATATTTGCAAGGTATCGATAGGACGGGAAATGAGTATTTCTATTAATAATTAATCAACAGAAGTATCAACATTACAGACTTTCGTCTCGGCATGGTTCCAAACCAAGAAACCAAGTTCCTTCCAACTGGGTCTCCACCACTTCAATCCTCCACCAAAGGCAAGCTCATAGCAAAGAGGTAATGAGGTCCTCTCGACAATAAGGAAAGAGCTTGGGGGTTGAACACTGTGTTCAAACTTGAGGGACAAAGGGATGCAGACTCAATATGAAGTAATTTCTCTAGAGTAACTTTGCTCTCAAAGTTGAATGCTTTCTGCTCTTTTTCCATAGCTCGAAATTGTGCTCTTATAGCCTCTAGAATGCAACTGAAGGGCCAAGTCGGAACATTTCCAGTATATGGAAGGCCAAAGATCAGAGATCTTTTGTTGTGACATGGAAACCCGACCTTATTTTGTATTTTCTAGCACAAATCCCGATATACGCGAGTTGTAGTGGAGCAGCAAGCGTATACGCATCTTGCAAAGCAGTTAGGGAGTGTATATGTGGAAAAATATATATTTTTGGCTCTGGATTTATCAAAAAGGGGTTGATAAGTCTGCATAGGGAAATGGAAAAAGGCCCTCTGTGCAAGATAGCAATGGTGAGGCAAATATTGCTATAATAGAAGGACAACTTGTGGAGGGAGCCAAGTTCTCAACTTTCAAGAAGGAGAAAAATTCAATCACCTCAAGTTTCAAGGAGACATTCACCAAGTATGGCTCATGAGAAGAGTCATGAAATTCCTACTTCAAAAGAGGAAACTTTCAGAAAATCCTTTTATGATATCACATAAATGGTGAAAGTTTTATTTGAGGAAAGGAATGCAAGGTTGCAAGGAGAAAGTTCAAATCCTCCAAAAGTTAATGAAGATAATGGTGATAAAACTCCAAAAGGAAATGGAGGAAATGGTGACACTCCACTTCCTTCACCTCCATCCTCCACTTCTTCTACCATTTCACAACCACCTCCAAATTCTCCAAAAGAACAATGTAAAATTCCTCCACAAACTCCTATACTTAAGCTTGATATTAAGTTTGAATTGGATATGTACAATGGAGAGGTAAATGTTGAGAAATTGGATAATTGGATTCGTCAGATTGAAGCGTATTGTAGGATACAAAGAATCCAGGATGATGAAACTAAGATTCAACTTGCTTCTCTTAGATTGGAAGGTGCAACACTCATTTGGCAGGAAGCCAAAACTCAAGAGGACATGAAGAAACATGATAAAGTTTATCCTCTTGGAATGATTTTATTGTTGCAATTAAAAGGCAATTTTATCCATTAGCATACATGCAGAAAGCTATCATGAATTGGCAAAACTTTAGGCAAGCTAAAGGGCAAAATGTGCAAATCTACAGTCAAGAATTTAGGAGAAGAGATTTGATTTTCAGTATAAATTTATCTTCTCAAGAAACTTTACTCAAATACATTGGAGGATTGCATAGCTACTTGAGACACACAATTCTCATGTTTAACCCTACAAATCTAAATGAAGTTTGTGTACAGGCAACTCAATTAGAAGCAAGAGGGAAGAATTCTCCTCAAGAGGACAACAAGAGGCCATTTTATAATGGAGATAAAGGAAAGGGGAATTTAAAAGTAAAAGGAAGGAAGAATGCTTCAGTCAAGAAAGAGGGAGAAAACTCTCATGTAAACTGTGTTCAAAATATGGCCATGATGAAGACCACTGTTGGAAAATTCATCTTGAAATGAGACCCAAAAAGTTCAACAACAAAGGGAAACCAAAGATTGTTGCAACTACACAACATGATTTAGGATATGATTATGGAGATGAAACAAAAATCACAACCATGGGTTTTCAAGGTAAGGACTTTATTGCCAATACTAGTTCTTCAAGAAGTAAACTCAATGAAACTCAACATGAAAAAGAAAGAATAGAGATTTTCCACATAAGGGTTATTTCAAAGCATACCAAGATAGATAGTCTATTTGATATTGGATTGCAAGCAAACCTCATTTCTGAAGACATTGTCAAGAAATTGCATTTGGAAACAAATCCTCATCCTAAACCATATCCTTTATGTTGGATATGTGACAATGCCAAATTGCATGTGATAAAAAGATGTAAACTCAAATTTGGCATCACTGCAAACTTTAGAGATGAGATAGAGCTTAACGTTATTCCATTGGATATTTGTGGTATTGTTTTGGGAAGCCCATATTTATATGATTGGAGAGCCATCTTTCATCATATGAGAAGAAATTTCATTTGTTTAAAAATGGAGTTGAGTACATTGTTAGAGCACATACCAAGAAGTTGAATTTGTCACTTGTAAATGCTTGTCAAATGAAGAGATTAGTCAATGTTGGTAAGAATTTTGTACTCTTGATGATCAAACCCAAAGACAATGTTGAAAAAGAAGCTTTCCAAGGATGTGATGCAAGGTTTGTTAAGAACCAAATATCAAGATAGCACAGAAAAACCTCAAAATAAGTACTCAGCACCTTGAAAAAGATAGAATTTCATATAATAAGCCTCTTCGAGGGGGAAACCTCCTTATACACCACATAAATTTCCAAATACCAGATGATTCCAAATGAAAATGTCTCCTTGATATATATAGGAGACTAGGAGGTACAATTACAACTAATGGACCCAAACCGACTTAAATACAATAACATTACTAATGTAATATTCCCCAATTAAGGGGTAATGTGCCACTATTTAGAGCTTAACATTCCCCTCCCCTTGAGACAAGTGTTGTCCGCAACGTTTGAGTAATTATGGATGCTTCTGTATAAAAGACTCATCTTCCCAAGTGGAATCTTCAACAAGAAGTTTCCTCCACTTAATGAGATACTCTGAAATGGATCTATTCCTCCGCTGGCGAATTCTTGTGTTAATGATGGCTTCAAGATCCAATATGATTTTTCCTTCCTCGTCAAGTTCTGGAAATATAGTTTGAACTGGGATCTTGTCACCTATAACCTTCTTTAAGCATGAAACATGGAAAAATCGGTGTACTCGTGAGGATGCAGGAAACTCCAATTTGTATGCCATAGTACCAATATTTTGCAACATCTTATTAGGGCCATAGTACTTTGGTGATAATTTATTATCATTCTTGGCTTGCTTGAGAGACATCTGTTTGTATGGTTGTAGTCTTAAAAACACCCAATCCCCTACTTCAAAACTTCTTTCACTACGATGTCGATCTGCTTGTTGTTTCATGCGATTATGTGCCATGGTCAGGTTGTCCTTTAAGATTTGGAGAACTTGTTGTTGATGCTCGATGTGATCTTCCACTGCTTGAACCTTAGATTTTTATTTTAGAGGAGTGATGGAAGGAGGGTGGTATCCATAAAGTGTCGTAAATAGTGTCATTTTTGTTGTAGTCACTATGCCAAGGGTAACCATTTGAACCATTGTGTTTGTTTATCAGAGACAAAGCAACGAAGGTAGCCTTCCAGACATTTTTTCACTATCTCGGTTTGTCCATCAGATTGAGGATGATAGGATCAGCTATGAGCCAATTGAGTACCCAGACAAGAAAATAATTTTGTCCAGAAATGTCAAGTGAAGATAGGATCTTTGTCACTTACAATAATCCTTGGGATTCCATGTAGTTTTTGAACTGTCTCTATGAATGCGGTGGAAATTATGGCTTTGAAGGGATGAGAGAGTGCACAAAAGTGAGCATACTTGGTAAGTCTATCAATAATCACCATGATGACACTCTTTCCTTCAGACTTCGGTAACCCTGTGATGAAATCCATGGAAACCTCCTACCAACGTTGACTTGGGATGGATAATGGTTGTAAAAGACCTGGGGTGTGATCCAGGTGGATATTGGTGGACACCCACCTTTTCTGACTGGCTCAAAACAGTTTTCTGGCAATTTTGGTAATTTACTATTTTTAGCAGGTTTTAACTTCCGGGGCCATTTTGAGGGCCTAAATGAAGGTTTTTTGAGATCGAGGTTCTCAATGAAATTTGAAGGCATGATTGAGCCCCCAAAATGAATCTCCTCGACGATACCTTTCCAACGAGCTATCACACACCTAAAATGAAGATCGTATGCAAAAGTTACGACCCCGAGAAGTTGATGTACTAACTTACCCAAACGGGGCCCACATGACTTTTGGTGCTTCATCTCCTAGGGTTAGGTTTTTGGATGTCTATGACTTTTGGCATTCTCGTCTATTGTAAAAAGGCCTCTAGAGCCTCATTGTAATCATCTTCTCATGGATGCAAATAGCAGCCACATCTCTTCTCAGAGATAAGCTACCAGCGCCCTAGCTAGTTTATTTCCATTCTGTCTGTAAGCATATTTCAGTCATTTGCTATTAATGAAATGAAGTCTTATTTTCGCTGCATCTCTGCATTTATGTGTATTTATGTATTTCATTGTGTTCCTACATAAATCTGGATCAGTGGTATCAGAGCGGTCTACTCATTCTCGATCCTTCTTTGCATGTCCCTAACGAGATCGGGGTATAAGGAGTTGGGGCTCGATCTGGTTGAACCTTTGCAAGATCAACCTCACAAACCTCGACGACTTCCCATGGGGGAAGAAAAGAAAGATGAGGGAGCAGGATATCCTATCAAAATGTTGCTCGAGGAGGCCCTCTTGAAACAAAGGAACGCAATGATGGACAACTTTGCCCAGATTCTTCAACAGATTCCGACTGGTGGTCCATCGACATCCAGAAGCCACTCTGGAGGTGCAACTCCTTTTCAGGTACAAGTAAACTTTGACATTCCCATATTTAATGGCCAAATAGATGCAGATACCGTAGATATATGGTTGAATCTGTTAGAAGGATATTTCTCGGTTCATGACTTTTTCGATCGAGAAAAGATTATTTTCGCACTCCTCAAAGTCGTCCCCCATGTCAAGAACTGGTGGGAAACCTACTCGGAGCAAGAGGGCGAGGGAGAACCCTCTTTTTTCTCAGCCGCACCCACTTGGAATTCTTTTCGAGATGCCATCAAGGAACAATATTATCCCATGGGGATTTATGAGGACAAATACATACAATGGACTACTTTGCGGCAACAAAGGGACCAAGATGTGCATGAGATGACGAATATGTTTCATACCCTACGCACAAAGTTGGGTATCAAAGATTCAGAGAAACATTTGGTGTTAAAGTACTGCAATTGTCTGCACAGATACATTCAGGAGGAAATGGAGTTCCTCGACATCTCCTCACTTGGTGTGGCATACCGATATGCTGCCAAGATTGAGCAGAAGTTCAAACAGAAGAAGCGAGACTTTGGGTCTGCAAATCAGAAGCATGGGAAAGGTACTCCCAAACCGCAAAACAAAGGACCAAGCCAAGGAGGGGCAACCTAGGACAACCCGCCAAAGCCACAAGCAAATAACAACACCACGAAGCCAAAAAAGGACACGAGGAAGTGGTGTGAGTTCCATAAGAGATCCACTCACAACACAAGTGAGTGTCGGGCCAAGCAGTCACTGGTAGTCGAGTTGAAGGCTTCTAAATCGGATGCATGCTCCGACTATGAATCAGAACCTGACAAGGGGAATGACAGGGGGAAGCAAATTATCGATGCGGAGCCCAACGCCACCGTTGCCACCACGAAGATCCAGAAGGAGGAACCAGAAGATCCAGAGGAGGCAGAGCGTCTCTTCCATTGCAAGATGCGGGTAACGGGTTCCCCATTGCAGTACATCAAGTCCTGCACTGCTTGCGTCATTGCCAAACCGACCATCAAGAAGCAAGGCCTCTATACTCTGCTTCCTACCCCCAGTCGACCTTGGGAATCCATATCTATGGATTACATGTCGGGCCTTCCTTCTACTAAGCAAGGCAATGACTGTGTTTTTGTGGTCGTCGACAGATTCTCAAAGATGTCCATTATGATGGCCTGCAAGAAGAATATCACAGCAGAAGCCACTGCTAAACTCTTCTTTGAACGAGTGTGGGTACACTTTGGGATCCCATAGTCTATCATCTCAGATCGGGACAGTAGGTTCCTCAGT
>ML785602.1:300867-311596 GCA_009831015.1 Picea engelmannii | reverse complement strand
AGGAAGGGCTTGAAAATGGAATTCATCAACCCTTGGAATGTGGAAGGTGCATTTGTAAGGCCAAAAGGCATGACCAAAAATTCATAATGGCCTTCATGAGTTCATAATGTTGTTTTTGGGATATCTTCTTCCTTCATTCTAATTTGATGATGCCCTGGACGGAGATCCAACTTTGTGAAACAGATTGCTCCATGTAGTTCATCTAACAATTCATCAATGACAGAAATGGGAAACCTATCTTTAATAGTGATATTATTGAGCTCTCTATAATCTGGACACATATGCCATGAGCCATCTTTCTTGAATACCATTACCACCAATGCAGAGTAAGAACTTTGGCTAGGTGTAATAATTCCAGCCTCTAACATTTCTTCAACCATATGCTCAATTTCACTCTTTTGGGCATAAGGGTATCTGTATGGCCTAATGCTAGGAGGAACACTCCCAGGAATTAGGTGAATATCATGATCATGATTTCGAGTGGGTGGAAGACCTTTGGGAATATCTTCAAAGACTTTGGAATGCTTATCAATGATCCCTTGGAGATCTACGGGAATAGATGGATTAGATGTTTGCACATCTAGTGAGCATATTTGTGCAATTACACCTTGATGCCCGTTTTTCAATAATTTTGTCATGCCATTAGAGCTTATCACCTTATTGGGTTTCCCTGTGATACCTCTTAACTCAATTTCTTTTCCTTCCAATGAAAATTTTATGAAAAGTTCTTGAAAATTAAAAGCCATTGTTCCTAATGACTGTAACCATTGGATTCCTAGTACGACATGAGCACCACCCATGGGTATAGCAATCATTGGACTATTCATTACATATTCCCCCATAATAAGATTGATCTTATTACATTTTCCTGAGCAATTGATAGTTCCTCCATCTGCAATCATTACTTGAAACTCTGGTGTTGGATATACAAAGAAATTGAGAGCTTTGGCTAATTTATAGTGAATGAAATTATGAGTACTACCAAAATCAATTAGGACTATTACCTTTTTCTTTTTGATATATCCTTCAATCTTGAGGGTTTGAGGAGTGCTAATTCCAACAAATGTATTACACGATATTGTGGGAGTCAACTCTTCAGAAGAAATTGCTTCTACGTTTTCATCTTGAGATGGTTCTTGTTTTAGTTCTTTTTCTTCTTCCTCTTCACAATCTATGTAGAATAATTTCTTCTCACCACACTTATGTCCCTTACTGTACCTGTTGTCACAATTAAAGCATAAACCCTTTTTTTTTTCTTTCCTCCAATTGTTGAGGTGTCAACCTTGTAGGTTGAGGTGTTTTAGAAGAAGGGACATTATTCTCTCGATAGATGTTAGGAGTGGTCCTTCTAGTAGCCATAGCCATATTTTTACTTTCAACATTGCTTGCCACCCTAAATGCATTCTCCAATGATTTTGGTTCCCAAAGGCGAACCTCATGTTGAATGTTATCCCTTAAAGTTCCGATGAAAACATCAATCAAGTGCTCATCTGGAATATTTGTTACCTTTATATTCAATCTTTGGAAGTTCTCAATGTGTTATGTAACTAAACCCTTTTGCTTGATATTTATCAATTAGCTAAAGAAGGTATTGCTCCTTGTATCATCATAGTGTGCTATCATTTCTTCCATGAAAATTGTCCAAGTGACGACTGATTTGTGAGAATAGAGCCATCGATACAACACAAATTGATTTGGTTCTAAATATAAAGAAGCAATTTGTACCTTTTGTGTATGTGGCACATTATGTAGATCAAAGAATTGCTCCATCTGAAGTGTCCATGTGATTGGGTCCTTGTCATCAAACTTCCTCATATCGATCTTGGGAAAGTGGTTGGTCTTCAACCCAAGGTTAGAGTTTCTCCATTCTTGATTCATCTTCCTTGTGTCCTCATCATGAATTTCATGGGATACATTTTCACTTTCAGGTGTCCTATCTATTAAGAATTTTTTTAATCCTTCCATGATCTCCCTTTTTAAACCATCCATCTTAGTATCCATTATTGCCTCCAAATTAGCTTCCGTTGAATCCATCATCCCTTGTAGTTCATCTTTTGTTACTATCTTCTTTTGTAAATCATTTATGTCCCTACGCATTTCTTCACCTTCATCAAGAGTCCAAGTAGGACTATCTGAAGGCTTATTTGGTGTAGAAGTTCCATTTTTTGGTGCCATGTTGGCCAAGTATCACTTTAAACCTTGATTTTGAGGTGGTTCTGTTAGACAATCTTTCTTTTGTTGTATCTCCAAAATTTTGGCCCTTCTAGGTATGCAAATTTATTTTTTGTAGTTCTCTGATATTTCTTCTCTGCAATGCCACATGTATGATCAAAATTGGATGTGCCAAGTGGAATTTATGGTAACTTCCCCACAACTTGTTGATTTTTGGCATTTTTAGGATATCTCACTTGTATAGAGTGCCCCACACAAAATAATTGATATACAATTATGAAAATAATACCAGAAATACTACAGACTGTCCACTATCCAATGCAACTGGTCTCACTCAATTTGGATACTCAGGAAGAATTTATGATTTTTTTACCCGGAACACCTTCTTGAGACTAGTCAATAGGACTAGTTAGATACCCTATATTCCACAGGGTGTATCTACAAATTTAAGATGACCCAGAAGCTGAATTTTTTTTTAGAGATACCTTAATAATTTATGTGAATATCCTCTGGATTTAAGAGTCTGAAAAGTCACAGCAACAATTCCACGATGACTAAAATCAGGATGATTCCAGAACCCTATCTTACACAGGTTGTATCTCCAAAAGTATAAGGCCTCATGAGTTGAAATTTGAACCCAACATACCTTGGTCAGTCTAATAAATATCCTCCAAGGGGTTCCTTCTTAAACGTCGTAGCAAAAAAATTTATAGCGAAAATTCCAAGGTGTCTCATATGTAGCAGCGAAACCCCAAGACCTTAAGCTCTGATACCAAATGTTAAGAACCAAATATCAAGATAGCATAGAAAAACCTTAGAATAAGTACTCAACGCCTTGAAAAAGATATAATTTCAGATAATAAGCCTCTTCGAGGGGGCAACCTCCTATCTCCTTATACACCACATATATTTCCAAATACCAGATGATTCCAAATGAAAATGTCTCCTTGGTATATATAGGAGACTAGGAGGTACAATTACAACTAATGGACCCAAGCCGACATAAATAAAATAACATTAATAATGTAATATTCCCCAATTAAGGGGTAATGTGCCACTATTTAGGGCTTAACAAGGTTTGTATGAATGGATAGTTATGCCATTCGGGCTTTGTAATGCTCCTACAACATTCATGAGAGTTATGAATGATGTTTTAAGGCCTTTTCTTGATGATTGTTCTTGATGATTGTGCAATTGTCTACTTGGATGACATATTGATATTTAGCAAATCTCGTGAAGAACATGTTTGGCATGTGAAACAAATCTTAGATGTCTTGAAGAAGGAAAAATTGTTTTTAAATATGTCTAAATGTGAGTTTGGAAAGACCTCATTAGTTTACTTGGGACATATTGTTGGAGGGGGGCAATTGAATATAGATCCCTCACAGGTCAAAGTCATTTTAGATTGTCCCAATCCCAACAATGTAACAAAGGTTAGAAGCTTTTTGGGAGCAGCCCAATATTGGAGAAAGTTTATTTCTAACTTTTCCTCCATTCCAGCTCCATTGCATGTCATGACAAGAATTAAACAAGTTTTCCAATGGGGAGGCAAGCAACAAAAATCTTTTGATGCATTGAAGGAGAGAATTAGTTCAGCTCCAGTTCTTGCACTTCATGATTTAAGACAACCATTTGAGATACAAACGGATGCAAGTAATTATGCAATGGGAGCAGTCTTGATGCAACATGGTAAGCCCATATGTTTTCATTTTGAAACTTTTAATGGTGCAGTAGTTAATTATCCTACGTATGACAAGGACTCGTATGCATTGGTGCAAAGTGTGAAAAAGTGGAAACATTATTTGTTGGGAAAAGAAACTATTATTCACAATGATCATCAACCTTTGCAATACTTGCAATCACAAACTAAGCTACAACAAGCAAGGCATTTCAGATGGATGGGCTTCTTGCATCAATTCATCTTGGTGATAAGCTATAAGAAAGGAATTTATAACAAGGTTTTTGATATGCTTTCCAGGCCTATTATTAGTGCTTCACTTATTCTTAAGTATAATTCTATCATGCATGAGAGCTATGTTGAACAATATGCTTTAGAGGTTGATTTTAAAGATGTATATGCAACTTTGTGTTAAGCTAACCAAGAAGAGGAATTGGATTACCATGTGCATGATAAACTTTCATATCATCTTGGCAAGCTATGTATTCCACAAGGTGAAAGTGTCAACATCATAAGGGAAGCACATTCTTCTCTTATTGTTGGATACTTTGGTGTGGGCAAGACAATGGCTAATTTGCAAAGGTATTGCTATTGGCTTAAAAATAATGAAAGTATATCAAGATATGTAAGAGGATGTTCTGTATGTGCTACAAGTAAGCCTGGCAACAAAAAGTTAGGATTGTATATTCCACTTACAGTTCCTTCTCATCCTTGGGAAAGCATTTCCATGGACTTTGTAGGAGGATTACCTATGTCTAAAAAGAATCCTGATTATCTCTGTGTTGTGGTTAATCGTTTCAGTAAAATGTGTATTTTAATGACTTGTAAGAAGTAGGTTACAACTGAACAAACGACACAAATGTTATTTCAACATGTATGGGTACATATTGGGTTCCCCAAATCCATTATTTCTGATCAAGATTCTCAATTTCTTGGGAATTTTTGGTCAAGCTTATGGGCACTCATGGACACCAAGTTGAAAAAGAGCACGTCATTCCATCCACAAATTGATAGTCAAACAGAAGTGGTGAATAGAACAGTTGTACATTTTCTTTGTGGTTATTGCAACAAACATCCTAAGCTTTGGGATGAGCACCTTGTTGATTAAGGTTGGTTTTCATTGATGTCAACCCTTAAAGAAAGTCTGATAGCGAATTCCGGTAGCACAAAGGTTTGGGTAATGGACCCAAAGTTGTTTCATGTATAATGGTATGAGTTTTAATATATTTGAAGGTAATATTATTCTATATGGATATTACATGTCATGCCATTTCTAGTGGTATGTGGAACGTCACATAACTCCTCACGGTTTGAGAGTTATGGCCTTACAAAGTTGGAGGACCCTCATATGTTGGCTCAAATCCCCGAAAGGTCAAAGAAATCAAAGATCTTGCAAAGAAAAAATTATTATTTAAATGATAAAGTAAAGTGACAAAGTCAAGAAGGATTATTTAAATAATAAAGTGAAGTGACAAAATCAAAGAAGATTATTTAAATGATAAAATGAGGTGACAAAGTCAAGGAGGAATATTTAAATGATAAAGTAATGGAGAACTTTCTAATTATGGAAAGTGGTTAACCCTAAAAATGAGGAAAATAGGTTAAATGACCTAGAAATAGGTTAAGTGACCTAGAAATACGTTAAGTGACCTAGAAGATGCTTCTAAGGAAGATATTTGGAGAGTATAAATAAGAGGCAAGGCTCTCTCATTCTACATCACACTTGAGCATATTGAATATTTATAGGTCACTGAGGTAACCAAAGGATATCTAAGCCGAATTTCAGAGGGAAGGTGAAGAAAAGAAGGTCGGAATTCAAGGGAGGATATATTCTTTTGATGATGCTTTCTAAGATCCATTCAACAAATATTTTGTGCGGGGCGCACTCTACAAGGTCACTCTCTAAAATAAGCTAGAATTCAGCAAGGTATGTCATTTTTTCTATAACTCCTTTTTTGAGAGGTTTTGAGTAGTGACACCTAGAGGAATTGCATAAAACAAATTGAAGAACATTGTGTATTATTTTCAGATCTTTATTCATTACAGGTACATAGTTATGATTATTTCAAGTTAGGGTTGCTGACTAATCCCAAACTAGTCATGTGAGACTAATGAAAAGTTTGATGAAAATGCTAGTCTCTTGTTGTGAAAGTTAAGGAAGGTTTGCAGGTATGTGATCATATACACCAGATCTATTACAGAGTTACAAATCATTTGAATAATGAAATTGATGAGGGCTTTTGGTTAAGGTACATGTTGGGTACATGGTTGAGACAAGTAGTTGATGAGTGGGCACATACATGAGGTGTATAGTTGATGATCTTGGTACATATTGATGAGTCATAGTTGATGAGTAGTTGACACATGATTGGTACATGGTTGGATGCACTTGTTTATGGTACAGGTTGGTGCATGGTTGATGCACTTGTTTAAGGTACAGGTTGATTACAGGTTGAGGTACAGGTTGATGCATGGTTCAGGTTTATTGGTACAAGTTTACAGTGGTATATCTCACAGTGATAGTGTCACAGTGGTTCCATCATTCGACATCTACTTCAAGGCAGTTGGACGGGGCAATGACAGGTGGTTGTAGCCGGAGAACATAGGGGGTTGTAGCTAGAGAATAAGGGAGTTGGAGCTTCTTTCAAGTTGTAGCATGAGAAACAAGGGGGTTAGAGCCTCCTTCCGGTTGCAGTTGGGAAACAAAGGAAGTTGGTGCTTCCAATGAATGTAGTTCTTCAAGACATATAAGAAAAAGCATTATGTGGTTTTCTCTCGCTCTGGGTTTCCACATAAAACACTGGTGTGCTATGTATGTGTATGGTTGTTCATTTGTTCATTGCTTATTTACTATGCAGTTATTATATGATAATGCTACATTGATATAACACTTGGATTATATGGTTAAAAAGGACTAGATTGTTTTATTACTGATTCACCCCCCCTCTCAGTAATCCAACAATTCGTATCAGAGCAGGTTCCTTCGGAAATCAGTTTAACCACTGAAAGGTAGATTATGGAGAGAAACAACTTGTATAAAAATGGAATACCACGGTTCAATGGACAAAAGTATGCATTTTGGACCATAAGGATGAAAACATATATACAGGCACAGGGATTTGAAATTTGGCAATCAATTGTAGATGGATACACAGCACCAACAGTTCCGCCAACAAATGAAAAAGCAGTGAAACTCGGTCAGAATAATTCCAAAGCCAAAAATGCACTTTTGAATGGTCTTAGTGAAACGGTATTCACCAAAGTTGCACATTGTAAATCCGCTAAAAAGATTTGGGACAAACTTGAAAATATTTATGAAGGAGATTCAAAAGTCAAAGAAACAAAGCTTCAAACTTACAGAGGTCAGTTCAAAAAACTTAAGATGAAGGAAGATGAGAATATTGCAGTTTACTTTTTACGAGTTGATGAAATAGTAAATGCAATCATAAGATTGGGAGAAGAAATCAAAGAATCTGTAATTGTTCAAAAAGTACTAAGATCTCTTCCTATAAGATTTGACCCTAAGATATCAACACTAGAAGAAAGATCAGATCTAAACTCAATAAGCATGGAAGAATTACATGGAATCTTCACAGCATATGAAATGAGAACTGAACAGGAAAATCTAGATATAAAAGAAGCGGCCTTCAAAGCATCCAAAAAGTCAAAGGAAAAGGGATGGCAAAAAGAACATAGCAGCAGCAATGACGTCTTGGAAGATGATGAAGAAGTGGCCAACTTTGTCAAAAGACTGAACAAGGGAACCAACGGTAGGTATAGAGGTAAGCTTCCTTTAATTTGTTTTAATTGTGATAGTATTGGTCATTTTGCGAACAAATGTCCTTATAAGAAAAAAAGAAATGATGAAGGTTACTCAAAAGGAAAACAAACATATAAAGACAAAAGAACCACAAAGAAAGTTTTCAAGAAAAGCTTATGCACCAAAGAAGACATCTCATCATCAGATGAAGATGAAGTTAGTGATAGTGAGACATAAAGAGTTCTATTCATGGCAATAGAAGACTCTAATAAAGAAGACCACGAAGAAGAATATGAAGAAGTTGAAGAAGAAATTGAAGAGACAAAAGTTGACTACCGAGAGGAATTAATGTGTGTCATAGAAATTATCACAAGAGAAAAGAAGAAAAACAAGAAACTACAAAGAGAACTAGACAAGAAAGAAGACACTCTAGAACTAGAACAAATGATCACAAATTTGAAGGTTCAAATAGAAGAAGATAAAAGAATTGAAGAAGCACTCAAAGAACAGTTAGAAATAAAAAGACAAGATCATTGGAAATTTGGAAGTAGAGATTGTCACATTAAGAAAGGATCTTCAAAAGAAAAATATGCAGAACTGCTCAAAATTTTGGATGACATTATCAGCAGTGAAAAATCTCATCATGACAAGTCCAGACTTGGATATAATCAGACAGAGAAATGATCAATCTCCAAAACAACAGAGCAAGAAACACATCTAAAAAACTATGCAAAAACAATCAAGGGGGATAGGGAGATCTACAAGGAAGATTACAGAGACACTCCTCCACCGAGAAGATTTAGATTTCAGAATCAACAATCGATAGATAGGCCTCGAGAAGAAGAAGAATTTATAAGAGTGTCTCCTTTCAGAAGATCTTCAACTCCCATGTATCAATCTATCTTTTTTTATTTATGTTATCCATGTAATAATTTTGGACATAAAGCTGTGAATTGCAAAGCTAACAAGAGGAACACAAACAACTTTGAAAGTCATACACAAAGGCGTTATCCAAGAAGGCCTAGTAAAACACAAAGAAGAAGTTACAATAGGTTTGAATCTTTGAGAATTGAAGTGGAATGTTACAAATGTAACAATTTTGGACACATGGCCAAAGATTGTAGAATGACAGACGCTCCTAGAGAATCGCAACAGAATAACAAAAGTCACATACAGGAACCTCAGAAAAGGACATGGATAAGAAAGCAGGATCAATATAACAATGAATAATGCACACTCGCTCTACAAGATAAGCAGAAGAAACGTGGTTGTTATGTTGACAATGGTTGTTCAAAACACATGACAGGTGATAGAGATAAGTTTCTTACATTATGAAAGGAAAGAGATGGATCAGTCTCCTTTGAAAATGACGATTCAACTAAAATAATTGGAAAAGGCACAGTCAGAATTGGGAACAAGAATACCAAGGCAGAAAATGTTCTACTAGTAGAAGATATGAAACATAATCTTCTAAGTGTGAGTCAAATGTGTGACCAAGGCCATAAAGTTACTTTCGATTCACAAAAGTGTGAGATAAGAAAAGAAGGTTCAAGAAACTTGATTGCTACAGCTGCGAGAACTTCCAACAACATATATGTATTAAGTGAAATTGGAAATAAAAATGTTGTCTAGGAAAGGAAGATGAAAGTTGGCTATGGCATAGAAGAATGGGTCACATACATTTTGATAACCTTGTCAAAGTCAACATAAGAGAAGCAGTCGGAGAAATTCCCCGGATCACGAAACCAACCAGCACTTTATGCAAGCATTGTCAACAAGGAAAGCAAACAAAGACCAAGTTCAAATCAAAGGAATATTCAACGACAAGACCACTGGAAATTGTGCATACTGATCTAGTTGGACCAACTACAACAAAGGGTTTAAAAGGTGAGAAATATTTTTTGTTATTAGTTGATGATTATACAAGAATGACTGCAATTTGCTTTCTCAAAAATAAGTCAGAAGCTTTTGAAAACTTCAAGATCTACAAGGAAATGGTTGAAAATGAAATGGATTCAAAAATCAAATGCTTGAGATCTGATAATGGAGGAGAGTTTAGTTCAAAGGAATTTATGGACTATTGCAGCAGTCATGGAATAAAAAGACAATTCTCCGTTGCTAGGACACCTCAACAGAATGGAGTTGTTGAAAGAAAGAACATGACAGTACTAGAAATGGCTCGAACAATGCTAATGGATTCCAAATTGACAGATATATTTTGGACATAGGCAGTGCATAAATCAGTTTACATTCAAAATAGAGTAATGCTCAGAAACAACACTGACAAAACTCCCTACGAGCTATGGAAAGGAAGACCAACAAATGTGAAGCACTTCAAAGTTTTTGGAAGCAAATGCTACATCAAAAGAGAAGATGGCAAAATGGGAAAGTTTGACTCTCGTGTAGACAAAGGAGTACTTGTTGGTTACTCAAGTACAAGGAAAGCATACAAGTGTTACAATATGAGATTGAACAAAGTTGTAGAAAGCATCAACGTAACAATTGATGAAACAGGCAGACCAGAATCAAAGGAAGAAGAAAATGAATCAATGGAACAACTTTTAGAAGAAAAAGCAAAAGATGAAAAGGGAGTAGAAGATAATCTGACATAAGCAGAAGAGCAAGTTCAGCAAGTGCCTCCAAAGAGACCTAGCAGATGAGTACAGAAGAATCATCATTCAGATTAGATTATCGGAAACAAAGACGCAAGAGTTGAGACTAGAGGAAGAATCTGTTCACTAGAACAAACACACCTAGCACTCACATCTACGATTGAACCAACCTATTTTGAAGAGGCCAGGAAGGATGAATTTTGGAACAAGGCCATGGATGAAGAATTGGGTCAAATAGAGAAAAATGACACTTTGGAATTGGTTCCAAGACCAAAGGATAAGAATGTGATCGACACAAAGTGGGTATACAGGAATAAATTGAATGAAGATGGATAGGTTACAGGGAACAAAGCTAGATTGGTATGCAAAGAATATGCACATGTTGAAGGAATCGACTTTGAAGAGACATTTTCCCCAGTTGCCAGAATGGAAGCAATATGATTGCTTTTAGCTTATACATGCTCCAAAAATATTAAAGTGTATCAGATGGACATAAAATCAACTTTT
>ML785602.1:236770-289269 GCA_009831015.1 Picea engelmannii | reverse complement strand
TAATTTCATGTGCTTGCAACTTGATCCACTTGCCCAAGACACATACATTTTTCACTTGCAAAATTTTATACACAAACCTTTTCATTTTCATATCATGTAACCCTCTAATCTCATCTTCATGGTTGTAAGATCCTTGAGAGTCCTCCATGTTCATAGTCCTCATACATGGTCCAATTATATTCTACATGTACCTCTAATTTTGCAAAAATGTGGATGTAACAATTATTGTTGGAATTATGCATATTGTAAAATTATTACTAATTAAGCTACATGCCTTTCTTTCCCTTGATTTTCCGAAGAACTCTGATACATAATCAAAATTCTTAGTTTTCAATTATATTCTCTTTTGAATCAACTTTCTGATGACTATACTTATGTCTCCATCCGATTTATGAGTTGAAAGTTATGACCTTCCAAAATCAACAATTTCACTCCTTTTTACACCTGTTTCACTGGTACAATAAATCTCAAAGGCTAGTTCTTATAATGTGCGTAGATATGATTTATTATTGTGAACAAATAACAACTTTTAGATGTGGAAACATATGCTACCATCAAATTTTGTATAGATATGGAATTGATGACTTTGTACTTTTACATTTTCTCCAGGCTTGGAATTTTTTGTAGAAAATGGCTATCTCCCAAGCAGAGTAAAACTATAAAAAACTCCCTTAAGGCAAAGTTGTCTAATTTGATGAGTAGGTGAAATTTTGACCAAATAAAATTTTGTAGACTGGTGATCTAGGGTCCCTTTTCCTCCCCTAAAGGTTTCAAGAATCCCCAAAAGTGCTATGGAATAGTGGGATTTTCCCTGTTTTGGCATCTCCACTCCAAACCATTTAGTATTTTGGTAGAATCCCAACTAGGTATCTTCATGCTTGCTTTTTGGACTCCCTATAAAAGTTTCACCTTTATTTGGGCCCCGGTTACTAAACATGACCCATATATTCAAAAGTCACTAATATGTGTTTTTCAAGATATTGAAGAAGAATTAACTAGTTGCCCTCACTGGAATTATTGTATCCCTCTTCATTGCAAACACACCCTTTAAATTTCATCCAATTCCAAGTTGAACTACTCATGTTATGGCCAAAACAAGTTTTTGGCTCGAGACTTGTTATATATATATATATATATATATATATATAAACTTGTCTGTATTTCTCCTTCCCTCTTCTCTTCTCTCGTTTCTTCCCTCTTTCTTTCTCTTCTTTCTTTTATTTTCCTTGTTTTATTTTATTAAATTATATTATGAGCCCCATCGTACCCAACCGCCCAATTGGCACCTTGTTGACCATGGATTGGACAAGGGTCTCACCTCTTTTTCCAAGGCTCCACTTGGCACCCATTTATTAGTATCGGGGATGGGTGGGTCCCATCTCACAATCTTTTCCTTTGAGCACACAACTTGCTCGATCCTAAGGTCGGATGATAGAGATCAAAAGATGATCAACAATCCATATTGATATCAAAGGTTTTTGTTGTAGGAAGGTTAACGATGCACAAACCTTTGATACCACCAAACCACCCTTCACCTACATGTCTCTCCCACATTCATTTAAGAGATTTTCAAAACCATTTTAAAAACCTTTGATACCACTTGTGGTATCATAGCTCACCACTCTCCATCATGGCATCTATGTCACTTGTCGGGCCTGCCACCGCCCACTGCAGACCCCTGACCTCGCCATAGTCACCTGCCACCCTACCACCGTGGTATTCAATGTCACCACTACCATGTCACCTAACACGTGGCCTCCACATCACCAAGTATGGAAAAATTTCCAAAAATTTCCAAAAATTCAAATTTTGCCAATATTGCCTAATATCTAAATTTGGTGCACAAGCCACCTTGAAAACTTTGGTTTGAGTTTCCATGATCCACAATCAATCCTAGACTAAACCAAATTTCACCATACCCGACCTTTTGATGATTTTGGCACCATCGTATTCAAATTTCACTATGAAATTTGGGGATTTCACTCAATCGAGTTGTATGCGCTTATACTCCTCAAGAAGTTTAACTAGTTAACCTTGCAACCAAGAAAAGAGACCATGACAAGATAAAACCCTTCACCTTCACCTAGAGCAAGAATTAACAAGAGAAACTTCCACTTTACCAAGATTTGTCCATCGATATGCAAGAGGAACACTCCACAAGAGGTAGCACACTACTTCCTTCCACCGATAGTAAAGAAAACCATAACAAGTGCAAAGAGAGAGAGAAAATGCTCAAGAATAGCGAAAATTTCAGCCAAGTACTTCTCACAATGGGAGAGTTAAGTTAAAATGAGATACAAATGATCCCTATTTATACAAAATGTTCTAAACATAGTTTGTCCACATAATCTAGGGTAAGCCACAAGATAAGGGGTCAACAACCCTAATCTTGCCCCTTTACACAAAATAATACCTTTTTAATTCATAATTTGCACATAAGTTGATCCAGGTGGATATTGGTGGCCACCCACATGTTCCAAATTCCACTTGGCTCATCTTGACAGTTTTCAGTTCAACACGTTTCTTTGTAATGGTGATATCTATTTGTAATTGTGGGTTTTGCACTTCCGGGGCTGTCTTGAAGCCCTACACAACATCCAAGTGGATATTGGTGGCCTCCCACCTATTCCAACTGTCTTATTTTGGCAGTTTTCATGTCAGTACATATTTCCGGACTTTCGGGGTCATTTTAAGGCCCTAAACAACGTTTTTTTGGCTTGCCACAGTGAAACTATTGATGTAGTAAAGTTTTGATGGCATAATGCGTAGTTCTTGAAAAAACCTTTCCAATGGGCTATCACATGCCTAAAACGGAGATCGCATGCAAAAGTTACGACCCTGGGAAGTTGATGTACCAACTTACCCCAACGGGGCCCAAATGACTTTTAGCCCTTCATCTCCTAGGGTTAGGTTTTTGGATGTCTAGGGTTTTGGCACTCATGTTTATTATAAAAAGGCCTTCAGAGCCTCATTGTACTCATATTCTTGCAAATGAGTGTATCCGTCACATCTCTTCTCAAAGATAAGTTGCCACCATTCTAGCGAGTTCATTCACTCTGTATTTTTACAGTCTCTGTACATTTATTTCATTAATAGAAATCATGTATTGTTGTATTTCTCTGTTTCTGACAATATTTGTGTATTTCATTGTAATATCTCTATTTTCATTTAGTTTCGAAAATAATCTTGATAAGTGGTATCAGAGCAAGCTGCTCTTGATCGTTTTCAAGTGCATGTCCCCAACGAGGTCCGAGTATAACAAGTTGGGTCTCAAGCTTGTCTCTCTTAAGGACAATCGCTCGTGCACGCCCAAGAAACTCTCCATGGCGGAAGAAAAGAAAAATGACGGAGCAAAAGATTCTATTAACCTGTTGCTTGAGCAAGCTCTCGCGCAAAAAAAAGAGACGAAATAATGGAGGATTTTTCCCACATCCTTCAACGCCTACCGATAGCAACATGCGCATCTTCATCAAGTGGCCACTTTGGAGGAACCTCTCCCTTCAAAGTACAAGTTAATTTTGATATTCCGGTATTTGAAGGTCAGATAGATGTGGATGCCCTAGAAAAATGGTTAAATCTGCTAGAAGGTTATTTCTCTATTCACAAATTTTCCGACAGGGAAAATATCACCTTCGCACTCCTCAAGGCTCTCCCCCATGTCAAACATTTGTGGGAAACTTACTGGGAGCAAAGTTCCATAGAGGAATCTGGAATATATGGGGTCAATCCCACTTGGGATTTTTTGTGGATGTGGTCAAGGAACAATATCACCCTGTTGATAACTATGAAGACCAGTACATGAGATGGACCACACTGTGGCAAGAGAGGGGCCAAACAATGTCGGAGTTCACAAATACTTTCCATACCTTATGCACCAAGCTGGGTATCAAAGACTCCAAGCAACATCTAGTTCTGAAATGCCATGGGGCTCTGCATATGTACATCCAAACAGAAATGGATTTCCTAAATATCTCGTCATTGGGAGTTGCCTATCGATATGCTGTCAAAATTGAGCAGAAATTTAGGAACTAAAACAAATGGGGGTTCGGGTCTGCAAATCCGCAACAACCAAAGCATAATAAAGATGACCCTAACCACCAACCTCCTGAAAACCAGTCCAAGACACAAGAAAAGAAGGGTAAGGTAAAGCTAAAGAAAGACATTGGGAAGTGGTGCGACTTTCACAAAAGCCCCTAACACAACATTGATGAATGTCACTCAAAACAGTCATTGGTGTCCAAGATCAAAGACAAGGAGCTAAACCATGACTTAGAATCTGATCTAGAAAATAATGAAAAAACGTAGATCATCAATGCAGACCCCACTACTATCGTCGCGACCGCAACAATTCAACCAAAAGAACCAACATATCCTAAAGAGGGGGAGTGCCTCTTCCATTCACAGATGTGGGTGAAAGGGACCCAGTTGCATTTTGTTGTTGATAGTGGAAGCCAAAAGAACCTCATCTCAACTAAGCTCGTCAAACAATTTGGGTTGTCGACAACAGAACTCCCACAACCTTACAACATTGGGTGGCTTTGCCAGGGACGAGACCTCCATGTGAGCCAACAATGTTGCATGTCCTATGGCATCCAACCCTTCAAGGATGAGGTAGTGTGTGATGTTGTCCCTCTTGATGTCTATGATGTTGTTTTGGGCCAACCATATATGTGGAAACGTCATGATGTTTATGAGTCTCAACCCCGTAGTGTCATTATTACTCTAGGGGTCATCTCTACATGATACAAGAGGTAGTTTCGACTATGGTTCCACCAAAACAGTGTCGCAAGGTAATCTCTCATATTGCTAAATTCAACTTCTTCACAATCTATTCAAAGGATGAACATAAGGCCACTGCAACCTCAACACCTTCTATCCAGCCAAAGTAGGTTGAAGAAGGGAAAGAAGATATTTCTTCTTCACCTACGATGGTGCCTACACAATGCTCCGTCAAGCCAAGATACAACATGTTGGTGGAATAGATTCAACCCCGCCAACAACAAGTTCGTGACAGCCTTCCACATACCAAGCAATGCAACTTCTCCAACAAGGCAAACAACTCACCAAGATTCAGATTTAGCAAATGCTTTCCCGTCTTCCCCAGGAGATCAACACAATGGAGACCATTTCTTCCTAAGGGGGAAGGACTGATTGAGGTGGATATTGGTCGCCACCCACCTGTTCCAAATTCCACTTGGCTTATCTTGATAGTTTTCAGTTCAACACATTTCTTTGTAATGGTGACATCTCTTTGTAATTGTGGGTTCTACACTTATAGGGTTGTCTTGAAGCCCTACACAACATCTAGGTGGATATTGGTGGCCTCCCACCTGTTCCAATTGGCTTATTTTGACAATTTTCATGTCAGTACATCTTTTTGTACTTCTTAGGCTGTTTTTGAGGCCCTAAACAACATTTTTTGGGCTTTCCATAGTGAAATTGTTGACCGAGTCAAAGTTTGATGACACAATGCGTAATTATCGAAAACACCTTTCCAACGGGCTATCACACGCCTAAAATGAAGATCGTATGCAAAAGTTACGACCCCGGAAAGTTGATGTACTAACTTACCCCAACAGGGCCTACATGACTTTTGGCGCTTCATCTCCTAGGGTTTTGGCACTCATGTTTATTATAAAAAGGTATTCAGAGCCTCATTGTACTCATCTTCTTGCGAATGAGCATAGTCGTCACATCTCTTCTCAAAGATAAGCTGCCACATTCTAGCGAGTTCATTCACTCTGTATTTTTACAGTCTCTATACATTTCTTTCATTAATAGAAATCACGTATTGTTGTATTTCTCTGTCTTTGACAATATTTATGTGTATTTCATTGTAATATTTTTGTTTTCATTTTGTTCCGAAAATAATCCAGATAATAAGTGAAACCCTAAGTAAGACGTCACCCTTATAGGGTGACGTTTTGGCACTTTTGCAAGTTGTTGGAGTAGGAGATGGGTGAGTTAGGCCTCTAAAGGCCACATGTCTTCAATCCGAGCCTCTTCTCTATGATCCATGGCTCCCTTCCTTCAAAACACGCCAAGTGTCCTCAACCACCGTCAAACCCTAGCCCTACCTTAACGTCAAGCCCTCAAGAGTGATGTTTTGGCCTTCTTAGGAAAATTGTTTGGGTGGTAGGGACTAGGTTAGGTCCTCAATGTTGTCTTCTAGTCCTCCAAAGGCAAGTCTTATTCATCTAACATGTGGGCTCCTGTATCCAACTTGTGAGTTTCAAGCACCATGGAAGCCCGAGCTAGGCTTATTCTTCCAAAATTGTCCACCAACTAGGTCCCGCAAAGACAAATGGATATGCCCTCCAAGGATCTCAAGTCAAAGCATCATGATGAGTAAATCAAATTAATAAAAGAGCCATGTAATTAAGTACATCCAAACCACCTCATCAAAATAAACCAATGCTCAAAGACCCTGTGCAATTTGCCAAGTTTAGGTATGGGAGGGTTGACAAAATGACCTATTAGGTAAGTCGTACCTCAAGTTTAGGGGTGTTTCTCGATGGGACCTCTTTTTAATTCATGTGGATGAGGTGTCATGGATGGGGGAAGACTTTTGGGCATGAAGTTCGTGACATACATGGGTTTTTAGTGTCTCACTTATGGGTGCCTTTGTAAAGGGTGTGTTGCACCTTCGTTTTCAATGCAACCTTTTTCCAAGCCCATTTATTGCCTTTTATGCTTTTAGGATGTATCCAGGTTGAAGCCAAGGTGGGGCTTCTACCTAAGCATGGAAAATTGTGCCCACCTTGACTCTACCCTGGTCACATCATGCTTCCCCAAGTTGGAAACATGTGTGGGGCTTCTACCTAAGCAATAAAAACTGTGCCCACACACGCTCCTCCCTGGTTGGCATTTTGTTACTAGTTATTCTTTTATGGGTCCCATCAGTTTCTTGCGAGAGACATTTCATTGTCCTCGGGATCCCTGGGTGAGCATCTCGAAGGTTAATGGTTTAGATTTTATTTTTTGCCAACTACAAGCCTCTGGGCCTTCGACCCCTTCTTCCCATGAAGTGAGGGACAACCCCTTCTTGGGTCAGTATACCCAAAGATCCCAAAAGATGAGGAGATGAGGGGATGAAGTGTGGAAAGTGACAAGCATGGTCGGGAATGGCACAATGACTTGTCAAAAGGACCTCCCAGTAGCAAACCTATCCCTAAGAGTGACCCACTTACTAGGGCGCAATGTCAACCACCAAAGTGAAACGAGGCAAAGAGCATAATGTCCAAGCAAATGTCACATAATCAAAAGTAGTAATAGATGCAACAAACTCAAATTTCTCAAATATTGAAATGACACTCACCATAATACCCGACTTGTACCTCATGGAGCAAGACCCAATGTCTTCCAGAGGCTACCTGATGTGGTCGATATCGTTGTGACGAACCTGGAGCTATGGTGGTGAGGTGGGTCTCTATATGTGCAAGTGGACACAGCTGGTCATGTTGTCTCTCGATACTCCATATCTGCAACCTGAGGGCCTCGAGAGATCATCTCCTTAGTTATCCCTAGGAGTTGGGGATAACATGTCCCATCCTAACCCCTTTACTTTGATACTTTATTAATGTATGAGGCCACCTTCCTTGAACAAGGCCCATTAAATAATTAGTTAATAGCCACTCATTGTAACAAAGGGTCCTTTTTAGTAATAAGGCCCAAATTAGTTGGTCGACCCTCATTATAAGGGGCCTATAGGTAGTTGAGATTCTCTATGGATAACTATATATTGAGTAGGAGGTTATCTATTGTTTTGTGAATAATTGTTATTGTATTTGGAGCATAGCTCTTGGAGGTTATCCCTTTAAGAGGCAAGTGAACATAACTCTCTATTTTTATCTCTCTTTTCTCTTGCGTTCTTTGGTTTTCACTACAATTTATGTGATTTCTCTAAAGTTTCGGGGTTAAGTACACTACAAGCACTCACAGTTCAAGTATATTTAAAATATAATGCCTCAACATTGCATTTATAATATAAAAAAGGCACCACCCACGATACTTCAAGGTATTATAAAGAGCACTGAAAAACATGGAATTTTATTTATTTTTATGTTTATCAATACGTTTAAATTCACACGATGCACCGATAACGATGCTATTGAAAATTTACAAACACATTGGGAAGTGTAGGTTTGTTCAATTTAAACATTGTTTGGTATGTATGAAAACACCACAAACAATGTGTCCATCCACTTCCTAGAGCACCGAAAGCCCTGCGATATTTTATACAAAAACTCAATGGTGCGTTTAAGATATTGTGAAGCATTGTTGACGTTGCTTCTATTTACCAAACACATTGATATGTCTTGTATAAACCATCCATTTTCTCATGCTTTTTTATTGTATTCTTGGTCAACCATTGCCATGAATATGTTGCATCTTGTAACTATATAGGGCATGTAAGATTCTCTATGGATAACTATATATTGAGTAGGAGGTTATCTATTGTTTTGTGAATAATTGTTATTGTATTTGGAGCATAGCGCTTGGAGGTTATCCCTCTAAGAGGCAAGTGAACATAACTCTCTATTTTTATCTCTCTTTTCTCTTGCGTTCTTTGGTTTTCACTACAATTTCTGTGATTTCTCTAAAGTTTTGGGGTTAAGTACACTACAAGCACTGACAATTCAAGTATATTTAAAATATAATGCCTCAACATTGCATTTATAATATAAAAAAGGAACCACCCACGATACTTCAAGGTATTATAAAGAGCATTGAAAAACATGGAATTTTATTTATTTTTATGTTTATCAATACGTTTAAATTCACACGATGCACCGATAACAATGCTATTGAAAATTTACAAACACATTGGAAAGTGTAGGTTTGTTCAATTTAAACACTATCTGGTATGTATGAAAACACCACAAACAATGTGTCCATCCACTTCCTAGAGCACCGAAAGCTTTGCGATATTTTATACAAAAACTCAATGGTGCGTTTAAGATATTGTGAAGCATTGTTGACGTTGCTTCTATTTACCAAACACATTGATATGTCTTGTATAAACTATCCATTTTCTCATGCTTTTTTATTGTATTCTTGGTCAACCATTGCCATGAATATGTTGCATCTTGTAACTATATAGGGCATGTTGCATTTGTTTGGTGTGGGCTGAACAGTTCGAATGTACCATGTAATTTTTTTTAAAAAGAAAAAATTGGCAAATTTAAGCTAAATTCTAAATTTTAATGTGTTAAAAATGTAAATGAGAAGGTAACAAACAATTTACTTGGTCTCTTACTTGAGAAGGAGGCATGGTTGCTATGTAGATTAAAAATTAAAATATGCAACCATTTTCCATAATTTGAAAATTATCCAAATCCATCGATGAAGCAAAGGAATCAAGGAATCTAACAACACCGACTACTAGGCAACCATAAAGAGATGGTGAGTATCGATGCTTGCATGGTTGGAAGCATTGAAGGAAATGTAAAAGTGAAATTACCATTAAAAAAAAAATTAAAACTATTGTGGTGTGCCCAAAAGTCACATGCATTGGTGCGCTAATATGTTTCGAGCACACATTGTTTATTAAAAACTATGTTTCAGTGCGCTATTTGTTTATGAGCATAGGTGCATGTCATGACAATAAAACACATCGTTGAGATTTTTAATTGTTTTGAAATAAAAACGTATATTTTATAACTAAATGTCCTAACCTAATTCAGTGCGTTGTATAGAAGTAATGCAATGGTGCTCCATAAATTGGTGTGTTCTATCAGTGCACCAGTGCATATCGTGACAATTGACCACTCCATTGAGTTTTTAAATTGTTTTGAAATAAAAACCTACATTTTATAACTAAATATCCTAACCTATTTCAATGTGTTGTAGAGAAGTAACACATCAATGTTCCATAAATTGGTGCATTCCATTAGCGCACCGGTGCATGTTACGACAATAAAATGCACCATTGAGATTTTTAATGATTTGAAATAAAAACATATATTTTATAACTAAATCTCTTAACCTAATTCGATGCACTGTATAGAAGTAACACTTTAGTGTTCCATAAATTGGTGCAAATTGGTAAGTTTTTTGTAATAGAAGAATAAAAAACAATGTTGTATGGCAAATACCTAACTCAGTATGTGCGTTGTGCATTTTAACACATCAATGCGTTAATATGTTTAAAATGCACCGAATATAGATTGTTTAAAACTAAAATAAGTCGAGTTTTTTCATTAAACATGTATAATGACATTTAGTGCGTCGTATTATTTTACACATTGGTGTGTCATATAGTTTAGTGCATTGATGCATTCTTCCCAATTAATGCACATCAATGAAATAACCTCCGCCGAAACGTCTAATCCCCCAGGTTCCACAAAAACTATTGCTACGAGGTGTTTTCTGTGTAGTGATACAAGTTTAGTGGACAAAATGATCGATCTTTTAAACAAAATGACAAAATTGTCATTGCTTTAGTCCCTTCACACATAATATCCTAAATAATTATTACATTCGACTTATTGGAAAAAAATGTTTTGAGGGATAGCTTCTTGTGGGCACCCCTTGCCCCTCTCACGTTTAGGGAAAGGACAATCATGGGTTCACCCTGTCAAGGGCCCCCTTGATGGTCATTTATTTTCCTTCTTTCACTTATTTTTTGGCTATCTTTTTTGCTAATGACAAGTAAGATTTATGACCAACTATAGAGGGTTGCTTGGGATTTAAGGCCATACCTCCCTCTATCCCCATATCTTCTTTCCAAGTAATTTTCTTCCTAGGTCTTAGCTTGCAATGAGAAAATTTTCTCCCTTCTACCTCGTGATTTGTTTCCTCCTCTCAAAATGAGTCCTTGGAGCCCTAAACCCCTCAAGATTTATCTAACTATGTTGGACCCATGGGTAATGATTCTTACATAAAGGGACTCTAGGTGTTTAAATTTTTTTAGTATTGTCTGACGCCCTTTCCAAAGGAGAGCTCAAAAATTGGAAATTCTTTAAGGGATTTTCGTAAAAAGTATCTATCTTAAAAAATGACAAAGAGCAGGGACAATGTAGGTCACCAATCTTACCTTTTTTCTGAGGACTCTTTTGGAATATAATCTCTTGAACACACTGTAGTGGTCCCCCAATTCATCGCTTCATTATTGCTTGTTGAAGTATTCTCACCCCCTCCTTCGTTTTTTCATTTGTTGCCCCCACCTCTTACGTTGCTTTGTCTTGGTCGACATAAACTTCCTTTAATTTGGTTTCCATGCTGCCCTTGATTTCACATTTATTGACTACATTCACCGGATTTTTCAAGGGCTCTATGGATTCCTCTCTTTTTCTTCTAGACCCACCTTCTACCCAGTCCAGGGCATTCTTTCCGTACAAGTCTAGCAACATGGTAGTTTGTACATCTAAACAATTTTTTCCAATAATCTAGAGGTTGGGTAAACATTCACTCACCTCATACAATCTCCATTTCCTTTGGTAACGCTCTTGTAGGTCCAATTCCACCATAATTTTTACAACCTTCCTATCCGCTTTAGTTTGGAAATCCGCCTCTAGATCAATGAACTTACCTAGACCATCTACTAGAGCCTTTGAAGCATTTTCATTCATAACTCCACGAATAAGCTTGGCAGCTTCACCCACACTCATTGTGTAAACATAATTTCCTTTCAAGGATCAAACTCTGGCCTCCACCTCTTTAAATCTAGCAAGGAAGGACCCTAATACCACCTTTTAGCTAAATTTTTTTCTACATCAACTCCAAAACAAAACTCTAAGCCAAGCCTTCCATGTACAAGGACACGAGATTCCAATATATACCATAATAACCCATACCATGCCTTCTCCATCCACAAACACAAAGAACTTTCTGAAACTAGTTTCCTCATGAACGACCTTGTTAGTTTTTTTTTTTACTAAAGAGGTAATTTCTTCCATGTCCATGTCCTCACCCAAGCCTAACCTAACCTTGTCTTTTGAGCTATATGCTTCTAGTTTCATTTACTCCCTAAAAAATATAAGTTTGCAAGGTTCTCCTTCCTCTCGATATCTTCCTCACGCCCACATGACAATTCTTCTTGAGATAAAGCTTCAAAACCCCACCCATATCTTGTTCCTTGCACGATGGCTAACGCGCTCCAAATACTCAAAAAACCCTTCAACTCCTGACAAATCTGAAAAGCTTTTAACATTCCCTTCTATTAACGATAGTAATGACTCCCCCACCTCAAAACTATGGAAATTAACATTTTCCCTAATAACCCATCCTTCTACCTTTAAGAGTTTTACGATTTGTATTCTCTATCATCGTTAAAACCAACTCCTTAATTTTCACCTTGATTGAAATGAAGGTTTGGAAACTCCTTCCACCTACAACTTTGTTTATCTCTTGGCTATAAACCCTAGCCTTTCCAAACTTCAAGTTAATCATCCCGGTGGACTTTAAAAGTACCTCCTCACCTTTTTAAGCAATCCTTCCATTTCGACCCCCCGGTGATCATATCTCTCTTTGTCATGGTTGTCTAAGTTAGTGCAAGTTTCCTCTCTCCGTACTAAAATTTATCCCAATGTGTTTAGCAAATGCAAAGCCATATGTCCACAAACTAAAAATATAAAACAAATTAAAAGATGCGGGAATCTTAACGTTAAATATCTTGGCATTAAAGAATATATATATATATATATATATATATATATATTTATTATTATATATGCAATTAGGTTCAATATGAAGCCGAATTGCGCCACAGGGTTCTGCAGCAGGTTAGATACTGCAGAGTTTGTTCTGAAAAATTTCTGCATACCCGCGGATTCTACCTCAAGGATTTCTCTCTAGCTGACGTAAATCTATTCTGTAATCTGAAGGACCAAAACAACCTACGCATCGCTAAATTTGCTGTAGAATTGTGCATGTCTCGGTGTTTTTCGATTCAGAAGCCGTCAAATTTATCACTTTATGCTGGATTTGAGATTTTTTTCGTCATTTTAGTGGAGGTATAAATCAATTTGAGGGCAGAAAATGGTGGGAGTTGCAGAGGAGGCTGAGTTGAGTAGGTTGGAGTCGCAGGTCGAAAACGGCGGAGGGAATGTATGGGAGTATCTATGTCTCGTGAAGAAGCTTAAAGTCAGGTGTTCTGAGAAGGTCTTACGGCATGGAATGGCTCTTCTGAAAGATGCCAAGGGTAGATCCAAGCTCGGCGGAGAAGGTTTGTAGGGTTTTTCGTTTATTTTATTTTTTTGTTTTTTAATTTTGTTAAACTTAAACTGTGACCTTGTGTTTATATTGCTAGTCGTGTCGATTCATTTTAATTGTTTGACGGGGGTGCCGAGGAATAGATCTGGCTAGGGTTTAGTTGAATACAGTGTTGTGATGTGGAATTTGATTGACTAGGGTTCGAGCCACTGGGAGATGATGTCAGGTCGAATACGTGGCAGTGTTTGTCGGCAGTGTGTTTTGGTTTTTATTTAGTATTTTACGAAGATCTGAAAATTACTTGTCCTTGGGTACTTATGTCAACTGGCCTAATAAGCAGCCGTCATTCATTGTAACTTACCAAGACCGAGTATAGGATAAACCATCACGAAACTCTCACGCCACCAATCCAAGGATGACGGAAACATTAGATTTTTATCACCATAGTCTGCGGTAGCAAATGCAAAACTACAAGCTGGAACATAGAATTGGACTTTGATTGATGAACACTTTGAAAATTAATTGATTCAGATTCCACCCAAGACGGTACACTGCATTTGCTATTGCACCGGTCCTTTTTGTTCCTTCAACTTCTCTAACCTCAGACATAAATGCATTATTTTGTAAGACCGTTCACTCTCCCCGCCTTTTGGGGAAAGATGATTTGGAGAATGCCCCAGGTCACCAGGACGTTTATGAATGAAATAGTCGTTGAATATCACAGGCAACTAGCGTGGACCTCCCGACCCCTGAACCTGCTGAGAACATGGTTGCCTTTAAGCACAGAGTTACATTCGATCCCCGAGCTTTGGCAACTCTAAATCAAACTCAGAAGATATCGACAGTGAGAAATGGGAAGGATATAGGACGGGGGCTATTTGTCCTTTCCCCATCACAGGTTGTCCTGGGTTTGCTCGTCGAGGACAAGGTAAGGCATGGCACTGTGGCTTTGATGATAAGCCTGGATGTCTGGATACTGTCCAAAATGACCTGTTGACCAGTTGCATGGTCGCTTTTCTATCAAGGTCAGAGGTGGACATTTCTACAGCTTTTCTGCATGGAAATAGTATAATTTTAGATGGTAGTTTTTGGGTTCTTATGACCTTATTAATTTTCCGCTACAATACCATTGGATTCAGTTGGTGGGACGAATTGGTTAAGACTTCTACGGTCTACCAGATCAGTGGCAAATTTGTGACCATAGTAAGGAAAATCCTGGAGTGAAATGACTTGGCTAATTGCAAACTTTCTCTGGCTGATACTATAGGGGTCGTTTTTCTGTTTATATTTTTTTCTGGATAATTCTCGTGGATAGATCTTGTGACTACTGTGAGGCAAAAATCTATCGAAGGGTCTGGGTGAAGTCTAACCTATCTTTGAATGCCTACTCTACAGGCTGCTATTTTTGTTTATGTGTTCTCTTTCATGGTCATAGGATTAGGATACCATTGAGCTTTATCACTGAATGCTGTATGTGTCTTTAATACTTAGTCCTGCAGACATTGTTGTAACAGCACCAATGTTCTTGACAAGTGCTATAATTTTTGATGAGTGCTTTAGGCCTTGCTTCTGCAGCAGATTCCATCCAGTCCAATTTTTTTTGTTTGTTAAGACTTTTGGTTGGCAATCATATTTGTAGCCTTTGGACGTTATGGCTGTTTTTTGGAAAATTGATAGCCAATTGCTAACTTCATACATGGTATTTTCTAAAATTGGGATATACTACCCTGAATGTTGTGATCTGCTGGTTTCTATTTTGTTTATATGTTCCTTTTCATGGTCTTAGGATTAGGAGATCATTGAGCTCTTTCACTGAATTCTCTATGTGGATTTAATACTAATACAGGAGACATTGTTGTACAGCAGCAATGTTCTTGAAAAGTGCTATAATTCTTGACGAGTGCTTTAGGCCTTGCTTCTGCAGCGGATTCCATCCAGTCCAAATATTTTTGTTTGTTAAGACTTTTGTTTGGCAATCATATTTGTAGCCTTTGGACGTTATGGCTGTATTTTTGGAAAATTGATAGCCAATTGCTAACTTCATACATGGTATTTTCTAAAATTGGGATATATGATGTGATCTACTGGTTTCTATTTTGTTTATATGTTCCTTTTCATGCTCTTCGGATTAGGATATCATTGAGCTTTATTACTGCATGCTTTATGTGGCTTTAATACTTAATTCAGCAGACATTGTTGTACCAGCAATGTTCTTGAGAAGTGCTTTAATTCTTGATGAGTGCTTTTTGCCTTGTTTCTGCAGCAGATTCTACCCAGTCTAGCATTCTTTGTTTGTTGAGACTTTTGTTTTGTAATCATATTTGTAGCCTTTGGAGGTTATGGCTACAAATTTGAAAAATTGATAGCCAATTGCTAACTTTGTTTATGGTATTTTCTGAAATTGAGACATACTTCCCTGAATAATGTGATCCATGGGTGTAATTTCCAGTCCCTTGCAGATGATTATTTGGACTGTGACTTTAGCCTAACATTTTTCTTTCTTGATTTGCAGTATGGACTCTGTATGAGCAGGTATCCATTGCAGCTATGGACTGTAGGCATCTTGAGATTGCAAAGGTGGATTATCTTTCTCTACTCAACCACTTTGACTTCCTGCCTGGATTTTCTTTCTAGTTTGTTTGTATTCGACTGCATGTTTAACTTATCAAAGGTTGGCAATTTGATCTCTGAATCCATCTATCAATATTCTTGAGTTTTGTATAAGAATGGTTTATGTATTGCTTTTAAGTTTTAACAAGAGGCCCGTCCACTTCAAAAATGCTTGATGTAATGTACAAAATAACTGTATCATTTAGGAAGGCCCTATGTTGTATAAAAATTGTTATGAGATGCCAGGTTTATTATTATGTATGTGACATGTCCATATTTATTTATTTATTTTAAATTTTTATGTAAAATGGCAGATGTAGAATTGATATGTAAACTTAGAACTATCAAGATTGATAGCATACAGAGCGACAAATGTTTCCCTTCATATGCCAAGTTTTTGTAGTCTTAATTGTAGATGAATTGCTATTATTCTTATATTACCAGCAAACATGGCCTTGTTTTAATCATATTTTCATAGGATGCCTTTTGTAATGTTATAATGTCTAGCCTTTGGGTTAGGAAGTTGCTATAATGACATCACGTTTTGATCTATGTTTACCCCAATAAACATATATTGTCAAATTCACGAGGTTTGAGTTTAAAGATTGTAGGTCAATTTAATTTCTATGTAGATCCTAGAGACCCTTTAACATGCATAATAAACTATTTTAGTGAAGATTTTTCATAGTTGTCACTGTTACACCTCACCTTGTATGAGGTTCCACTTCGTGATTTTCATCACATTGATGGAGATTTGCTGCTGGTTCCTTGTGTTAAAATATTGTAACGAGGACATGTGTCTTGGCTTAGGCAAGGTGTCATGCAAGCCAAAGATACATGATTTAATGTATCTCCAAGTCAGTTAGAAGTTAACCACTTGTTAACTACTTGTGGAGATTTATAAGCAAGGGGGGTGACTTGAGGAGATCATTAAGTTGGTGAACGACACTAAGGGTTTCTGCAACAAATCGAAAGTGTGGTTGAGGAGAATCGTTTGGAGAGAAGTTCTGAAGAAGATAGGAAGGTTTTGCTCCTTCATCTTCAGCCAACCAATACACCAATGAAATTGAGGGATGAATATAGGAGATCAGAGGGTTGTGTGGGGCCAAGATTGAGCAGGGCCGTGAGGTGGGTAAACTGTGGTGGTAGGGGCCGAAATGGATTTGTGTTTCAGCAAAGAAGAGATGGAGGTTAGGCCATAGCCTTAGTCGCTCACTTCAACATCAAATCGGGCTTCAAACAAGGAGCCATGAGACCCCTAAGTGACAGACTCATCCATACAATTCGCTGGTAGTGAGGGGCAGTGAGGGCCGTGTGTAGGTGGATAGAATTTCAGGATCCTAGGGTTCAATCCAACGTTGGTTTTTTGAGGTAGATGTGTGCCTAGTTTGGCCACATATTTTTCACTGTAGAATTTACATTTTTTGGATTTGCTAAGCAGAATAAGAAACCCTCGTTTGTTGGTTTTCCTTGGAGTTGGGGTTTTCACGATATCTCTGGTGTCTATTTTATGTGTGATTGGTTTATGATTTTATCTGTTGTGCATTGCAATTTATTTACTTGGTAATTTTTCTTTTTCATAGTTTAGAATCAGATCTATGTTTTACTGTTTTTCTTGATATAAAAATTATTGGATGCAAAAATTAGTTTGCCGAGTTTAAGAAAAAATAACACCTTGGAGGTCTTTGGCTTGGGGCAGTGCCACTTCTCTTTGGATGGATGATTGTGCTTGTTGCTTGCTGGTCTTTTCACATGTGTTTTCTGTTAGCTTCTTAACTTGGGAGGTACTCTGCATGTTTTGTCTTGTATGCGGATGTAACCTTATATTGACACTACTAAGCACTTAAGTTTGTAATGGGTTTTTATAAAGTTGTAAAGTGGTTCTTTTATTAAAGTGACTTTTTAATAAAGTGTACCTTCAAATTTTAAAGTGACTTTATTCATGAAGTGCACTTATGTAATAAAGTGAAATGTACTTTAATATTTTAGGTGATTTATTTTGGAGGGAATGAATCATGGCCCTTGATCTTGTAAAGACAAGATTAGATCTTGGCCTTTGGATTTAGGGTCAGGGAAGGTGAAAAGACACTTGGGAGGGAAAAGGTCATCTTCAGATTTTATAAAAGAATGCATTGGGTAGTGTGCAAGACATTGAGAGGAGTTTGAGAGATTTTCTGAGTAACCTTGAGAGAGGAAAGAGGGCAACAACGAGGGCACAAATCCCAAGGAGGATTTTCTATTTTTTATTAGTGCTGTAATTTACTGCTATGAAGGAGGCTGTACTGTATGGATTCGTATAGTCTATACAACAAAAAAGAGGGCACAGAAATCGAGGCAAGTGTTGGCATGGAAATCTAGGCAACTTGGGATATTTGTTGCTGAAGGATAGTTTGTACAACAATTGTTTGGATCTATTTTCGAGGTGCTGTTTTTTTTGGGTGGGCCATACAACAATATGGACTTGGCACGAAAATCGAGGCATAAATTTTTTGGATAGTTTTTGGGTGCTGTAAGTGGTTTTTCTCTTGGCTGGAAGTTGTGTTATTGCTGCTAATATGTACTTTCCTGAAGCTGAATAATAAATCTCTCTCTCATTGGGTTTCCCCACTTTGGGGTTTTCCCTGGCATTTGCCTAAATTTCCGAGTTATTCATGGTTGATTGAATGTTGTTCATTGTGTTTATTCAGCTGCATAATTACTTAACAATGTGTATTTCTACTTATGGTAATTTCTGAATGTGGGTTTTAGACATTTCAGAGTTCATGCAAGACAATTATCTTTAGGTTGCTAAGTGTATGACAAAATATTAGCTTGCTGATTTTGTCATTAAAATTTACATGGTATTAGAGCTTTGTCTCTGAGTGACAATGAACAATGAGATTTTTGGGCAAGGTTGAAGGGGGAAAATTTGTGATTGTTTTTCCTTGAGTTGTGACAGGGAATATGGTTGCATGCATTAGATTTGAAGATCGGTTGGATGGCATTTCCAACTATTTGTAGTGGAAGGTCCGGATGTCAGCTATTCTCAAGGAGAACAAGATTTGGAACTATGTCAGTTTTGTTGTTGTGGCTCCCACCACAGATCCTGTTGCTTTGGATTTGCATGAGGTCAAGGAGGCCAAGGCTTAGAGGATTATTCTGGATGGGGTGAAGGATCACCTTGTCCAACACTTGGCTGAGGAGAAGATAACTAAGGAGATGTGGGATGCACTTAAGAACTTATTTGAGGCGAAGAATGAGAACCGGAAGATGGCCTTGAAGGCTAAGCTACATGATACCAAGATGGGTAAGGAGGAGAGTGTTTCTTCTTATCTTACCCGGGTAGCTCAAGTGAAAGATGAGCTGACTGCTGTTGGAGAGGTCATATCAGATTCAGAGTTGGTGAGGATAGCCTTGAATGGCTTCACCAAAGAATGGGAAGTCTTCGTGAAGTGTGTGGTGGGTCGTGAGCAGCTTCTAGATTGGAGTAGACTATGGGATCATTTCACTCAGGAGGAGATTCAGGAAGGATCTCAGAGCAGTGGATAGAAGACAGATGGCGCTGATGCGAGTGTTGCTCTTATTGCAAAGAGTAAGAAGAAAGGAAGTTCCGGGAGGGACTTGAGTAAAGTTAGATGTTATTGTTGTAACCAGTTGGGGCACCTTGCTTCTCATTGTCCTGAGAGGAAGAAGGAGGAACCAGAGGGGCTCGAGACAACTGCTACAGCAGCCATGGAGGACTTTGCTTCCAAGTATGATAGGGAATTTTCTTTAGTTACCCTAGTTTCCAATGTCAGTAGCGGAGGATTTGGAGGTGATATCATATGGATTGTGGATAGTGGAGCCTCTTGCCACATGACGGGAATTCGACGAGTATTCCTTAATATCACAGAGACAGGTCATGATCGACAGGTGGTAAATGAAGGTGGTATGGCGCGAGTTGTACGTGGAGTTGGAAGGGTTAGATTCCAACTCGAGTATGGAGGATTCCTGGAGCTTGATGGAGTTCTCTTTGTTCCAGGGTTGAGGGTTAACTTGCTCTCAGTCTCCACCTTGGAGGATGTAGGATATTACACATTGTTCAAGAGGGAACATGTCTTTATCTACAGGGAGGGAGCGGACCCTGTGGAATTGCAGTTGATCGGTGATCGGGTGAGCAGGTTGTATATGTTGCGAGGAGAACCTTCAATGTATGATTCAACGTCGGAAGAGGAGCATGAGGAGGCTCTTGAGACTGTGGTGGGCCCAAGGATTCAGTCTTGCATTCCGAGAGAAGAGAGCGAGTCTTTTCTGAGCATCGGCATAAGGCTCAGCTGGTGTGGTCGAATCAATTCTCAGGGTGGAGTGGATTCTCCAAGGAGCTCAAGCCTCAGGGTTCCAAATAACTGTCAGGAGAAGATCTTCTAGTTCGAGTTTTGTGCAGGTGTTGAGGATAACTCCAGGTTCAGAGGGAGCTCCTACCGAGCACAGTGTGATGAGACTAGATGATGGAGATGGCAGGGAGTACATCCCTCGCTAAGAGGGAGTGTTAGCTTTTAAGCTTGGGAGGTATTCCACATGTTTTGTCTTGTATGCGAATGTAACCTTATATTGACACTACTAGGCACTTAACTTTTTAATGGGTTTTTATAAAGTTGTAAAGTGGTTCTTTTATTAAAGCGACTTTTTAATAAAGTGTACTTTCAAATTTTAAAGTGACTTTATTTCATAAAGTGCACTTATGTAATAAAGTGAAATGTGCAAGATTAGATCTTGGCCCTTGGATTTAGGGTTCGGGAAGGTGAAAAGACACTTGGGAGGGAAAAAGTCATCTTTAGATTTTATAAAAGAATGCATTGGGTAGTGTGCAAGACATTGAGAGGAGTTTGAGAGATTTTCTGAGTAAGCTTGAGAGAGGAAAGAGGGTAGCAAGGATGGCACATTTCCCAAGAAAGCTAGGGCACAAATCCCAAGGAGGATTTTTTGTTTTTTATTAGTACTGTAATTTATTGTTGTGAAGGAGGTCGTACTGTACGGATTCGTACAGTTCGTACAATAGAAAAGAGGGCACGTAAATCGAGGCAAGTGTTGGCACATAAATCGAGGCAGTTTGGGGTATTTGTTGTCGAAGGACAGTTCATACAACAACTGTTTGGCTTTGTTTTCGAGGTGCTGTTTTTTTTGGGTGGGTTGCACAACAGTATAGACTTGGCACAAAAATCGAGGTAGAAAATTTTGGGACTGTTTTTGGGTGTTGTACGTGGTTTTTCTCTTGGCTAGAAATTGTGTTATTGTTGCTGATATGTACTTTCTTGAAGCTGAATAATAAATCTCTCTCTTATTAGGTTTCCCCACCTTGGGGTTTTCCCTGGCATTTGCCTAAATTTCTGAGTTATTCATGGTTGATTGAACGTTGTTCATTGTGTTTATTCCGCTACATAATTACTTAGTAATGTGTATTTATGCTTATGGTAATTTCTGAATGTGGGTTTTAGACATTTCAGAGTTCATGCAAGACAATTATCTCTGGGTTGCTAAGTGTATGAAAGAATATTAGCTTGCTGATTTTGTCATTAAAATTTACATTTTCCTTGTTGATCACCCTTTGGTTGCACTTTTGATGGATGTGGAGCATACTATCTCATTATGGTGGTTTGGTATCTTGGATATGGATGATGGTTCTAGCCCCCTAAGGGGTTGGATGATGATATTAGGAGGTAGATGTTTCATGATGTTGTTGATGTTTCCTAGTGACCTGGTGTGTTGATGTATGATGTTTGTGTCACTAGGATGGGGTGTTCTACATGGTCCTCATGTATTGGATGTGTGATGGACGACTAATTGCGAGGGGGACTATGGTTATATTTGAGTATTAACCTTTGTGCACACATGTTGAGGTTGATTTAACTGTTCAATGGTCAAATTTGAAGTGGTTAGTTAGAGTTGGTTGAGGATTTCTAGTGTTGTGCCCTAGAGTAGTCTAATTTTTTACTTTTTGGACCCATATACGACCACAATTAGTCAAATCATGAACAAATTCAATGAATATACCACCAAAATAGGTCTAAAAAGTAGAATAGTTAGACAGTTTCGGTGCGCTCCCCCCCATTTTGGGCACAATGTTGGGTCGTTTCTCGTTTGCGTGCGTCCTTCTTAACGCTGGAGAGTTTAGACCCAGGGTTTGTCCAGAGTTGACCAACAAATACCCTAAAGCATCGATATATCAATCTTCAGCCAAGGCCGAAGAAGGTCTCACCTGAGATGCAATGAGGATCACATAGACCATCTGGTCTTGTGATAGGGATGAAGGACTAAATACACATGGATCCATCCAGGATAACATTCATACACTCCATTAACAACAACTTACTATCATCAATATGTAAAACAATACACACACATATTCAAATAACACATGTGCATCTCTTTAGACGTCAGACGTATGACCGACTCAGACTCTATTTAGAAGCATCACAATATTACACTATTACAAAGGCTCAGAGTGAGCTTTGGAAAATGAATAACTATCAACAACAACTTGGTGAATCCCCTGATTGACTAACTCTTTTTTTGATGTTGTTGCTCCCTTTTATATCTTTCTTTGCTCGGGAGCTTTGTCTCTTTCAACTCTGCTCCACTCGCTCCTTGACAAACTGCCTCGCACGCTTCTGGCACCTGCCTGCAGTCCATGCAACGTTCTGGATTTGGGGCAATCTTAACTATCTCGCTAGCTCATCTTTTGTCAGCTCAACGTTCCCTTGTGTTGCTGGCAGTAATCATTCAAGAAGATTTTCCGATGATTCCTTTCTTGATTCCAGCGCGCATCTTCCTGATTTTCAACGCAATTGACAAAACTCAGGCTGACACACACTTGGTAGACTTCAGGCTTGGTGCGCAATATCAAAACTCGGTTCGGCGCATACTTCTTGTCATTCTTCGTGCATTAGGTTAGGTGCACGCAAAACTGGGATGGGCGCGCACAACTTCGTTTGTGCGCCTGTGTAAGATTAACCCAAAACTTTGGGTGCCAGCACACAGTTACCAAGGCATGCATTATTTTATTGTTTCTTGGAGAGGTTAGCACACTTCTCTAGGGTGTTCTCTCTTGGGTTGGTTAGACATCTAACCACTCTTGGCTCATTCTCCTAGGGCACACTTCATTGGAGAGTATTTTATTATTTGTCGGTGGTAGAGGTAGTTACATGGCACACTTTTCTAGGGCACAACTCTCCTAGTTGCTCTCTCATATTTATTGCATGGATATTTTAGTACACTTGTTGTCATTTGACCTTCATTGGAGAATGCCCTCTTTAACTTGGCATTATATACTATTTTTATTGGAGGTGGTTATGTAGGAGTTATATGGAGGGACGTGTGGCAAATTTGGAGGGTCACACATGTGGCTTTTGCATTTAGTTATTTGGTCCTATTACTATTTTTGAGCATCTCCTTTACTATTTTTGAGCATGTCCTTGGAGGGCACACTTCTGGAGACACTTGCTATTCTTGGAGATATATATTTTATTATTTCATAGAGTTTTGGCATGGTCAAAACCCTAATTTGCCCTTATCTCCTTAGATTTGTCTTGTGGAGATGGTCCACTTGCTATTTTCGGGTTTTGACTACTTCATTTCCTGTGGAGTGCTCCATCTACTTGGCATCTAGTTGGTTGCTTTGGGATTCACACGTGGATTGGTTGCTTTGGGATTCACACATGTGGATTGGTTGCATGCATCTTGGAGACCTCTTGCTATTTTTGGAGGTTGTCGTGGAGCATTCACCTAGGAGGATTATTATATTGCTTAATCTCTCATGCATCTTGGAAGGCGCACTTAGTGAGTTCTCCCAGTGGACCTTGGAACACATCCTCCTATATGGAGACTTATATCTTGCATGCATGCATTCTTGGAGGGTGCATACCATGTGGACACTTGGCATTTGACTTGTTTTGTTGCCTAGTTTTAGTGGTATGCCCCCCTCCCATGAGCATTATATTGTTATTTCACCACTATTTTTAGATGGGGCGAATTGTCCTTGAGAAGTTTTCTTGTCCACATGATGTGACATGGTCAACCATTGATTGAGGTGAGATCTAACTACAATATTATAATATTTGTTTGACTTGTCATGGAGTTAGTTAGAAGGATAATGATTTTTTATTTTATGAGATAAGAGTCTCACTTTATAAAGAGGAGGTCTCTCTCCACTGTAATGGTTGTTGAGAATTTGGGGATTGAGGAGTTCCCTGCTTGGGCTACATTGTACATCATTTTGATAAGCTTAATGGAAGATTGGAGGTATCATTTTGTCATATGTGAGGCTTAATTTTTTGCATGCTTTTAATGTTGTGGCATAATTGTAAGAATCTTTTGCAAAGAATGTGTTGTGAAGGCCTTGTAATGGTCCATCTCTCATTTGGATAGGAATAACATATGGAGTGTCTCCTTATGTCCTTTTTGCTGTTATATTTCTGCATATATTAATTCTTCAACATCAAAGAAGTTGTTGTAATTAATATATCATTGTAGGGCAGAACCCTCATCAATTTGTTCAGTAGTACCACTAATAGGGCTCTCCAAGATTCATTTCTATAGTTATTTCCAACACTATTAAGGTTGATTGTGGCATATTATTTGCAACACTCTCCTCATTTATTCACAAAACAACCCTCTTTAGAGTGATCTTCCTTGACTCCATTTGCCCAAGATTTGGTAGGCACTAGTCTTGGGGGTTTCCATCACCTTTCATTCTCACACCACTTAACCCATCATACTGCTACCATACATTTTGTTAAGGTTTACTCTTCAAAAAATCACCTTGTGCTTCCACTCCATAGCCTTAGCAATCCTACCCTTAGAGAAGCCCCCCTTGAGTTGGAGAAGAGCCAACCAAAAGAGAGAGTAAGAGTTACTAGATAGTGGGTAGCCTTCCTGAGTTGCACAAGACTAGACCCTTGGTGCTTGGGACTTTGCATTTTTGGGGCGCTAGTTTTGTTGTAACAATTACCAATGTTTATCAACTACAAAGAAAGAAGAATGCAAATATTTTGATATCCACATAGATTGATATTGTTTTTGAGTACATCATCATCAAGAGCATATTGTGGGGAGTGCATGAGGCATCTTTGACCTAAGTCTAGCACAAGAACATCTGAACATAATAGAAAGATTCATGGAAACTCCAACATACCAAAGGAATTACTATAATAATTTTATGGAGCCCCTGATACCTCTTGTATAGTTGTCATGGGCATAATGTGAGAACAAACGTTATTAGTACCTCATTGCCCTTATACATTGGGAGTTGACCTTTAGCTAAATTTGCTTTGTTGGCTATGTTGACAAACATTGGTTAATTTTTATATCAATCTAGGTGAAGGTCAACTTTTGAAAAATATTGAATTTTACAATATGGATCTTGGTGGTGGTTTTGAAACCCTAGTTGACTATTGTTAAAATCTCATGCCTTGAATCTAGTCCTCTGTCACTGCAAAAGTGGTGTCGAGTGATAAATATATTGTAACTTCAAAAAAGGAATGGATCCTAGTCATCACTAGGGTTCTAATTGTATCCATAGGTATTAAGATATCAACAATGAGTCTTATCCCCTAAACATTCCATGCTAACAATGAAGTTCAACTTTAGAATATCCTTAATGTTGAAGTACTCATCAAAGAATACAACCCAACAATCTACCAATATATGGGTACATATTGAATCTTATCCCCTAAACACTCGATACTAACGATGAAATCAACCTCAGATGTTCCTTATTATAAAATTACTCATCGAAGAACACTACCGAACAATGTACCAATATATGTGGACATATTCTTGTACATCAAGTATAAAAACATCACATGCATCATTAAATGAGACATGTAGTAATGATCACATATTGCTATTAGTTTGAACTTCATATTAATTTATTAACACTACTACAATACAAGGCCTTGGTGTTGTGATTAACATTCTTTGTTAGTCTGTTTTTAATTTTTTTCTAAGTGGTTTTGACACCCCATGCAACACATTTGGGGGTGTCATTTAAATGTGTTTGCTCCACTTTTATTGATGCATTGAAAACACCTGTTGTTTTTTTTCACAAGCTCTGGAGGATTTTATTCATTAAAAAGGGCGCGACCAAGGCCGCTGAGTACAAAAATAAAGAACTGGTTAACATAGAAAAATTCCAGTTCAAATAGGCCAACTATCTTCCAACTCTCCATACTATACCTACAAGTCCATATCTGCTTGATGCTATGACTACACTGAGTATAGCCGGTAGAAAATACCAAGAATACATACAAAAAAACAACACATATCTAATACTAAGAGTTAGACATTCTAGACCTCTTCTCTTTTCAAAACTTCTTCTTCTGGAGGTGCCACTGCTACATTCAAATCTAGCAGTGTCCTTAGCCTCTTCACCTCCTGTCTGAGGGAGCAGCCCGTGTCCATACCCGGAGTAGAAGTCTCAAATGATGCCTTCCTCTGTTCCAATTGCTGTTGCAGAGATTCCCCTTGCCTTCTCAAAAAATTCACCTCGTCCTGTAGTTGTCCCACTAACACCCTGTGTTGAGCCAACGTTTCCAATGCAAAGGTAACAGTTGAATTGAGTGCATTTACCTTGATAACCAGTTTCTGGATTGTTGTGAAGTTATCCTCCACAACTATCTCTCCATATGCTAGGCCTTCCCTTGTGACTTCCATTGTTTGCATCGTGCCCATCAAATTGAAACAAGAATCGAATTTGTGGCTAAATACCACATGTCTTACCAAAACGCCTTCAGGGCTACCTTGTACCAGATTACAGCCCAAGAACAATGAGATTTGCCAGAGAAATTGAATGGATATGCAGTCCTGAGTACCACCCTTGCTAATTACCATAATTCTAGGGAGCCATATGATATTTGGAGCCACAATCACAATTTGAATAACCTTATTACCTTGCCAATTCAAGTGGATGCATGCATCTCTTACCTTGTCATCATTGCAGGCGTAATTGACATTGAAATCACCTTGCGAATAAACAATACGTCTCTAACCTCATAAACTAAGCTCTCCATTGTGGCCTGTACTTCCGTCACCTGGGCGGATCTCTTCATCATTGCCTCTTTCCAATCTGTTGTCACGTCCATCAAACTGGGAACGAGAGGAGGCTCTAAACGTACTGAATATCTTAATTTCCCACAAGGCCAAGTACACTCGCCACATGCGGATATCCATGTCTGCATCATCCTCATTATCAATGTTAATGGCTACCAAGCTTTGACCACGAGCCTAATAAATTTGGAAATGTCCATTCAAACCTTCAAGACGATGAAGTGATGGGAGTATGTCCTTTGCTCATCCCTCCACACGTAAACAACCACGTTCTCTTTGCGTGGACCCAAAGGGCCCCACTCATATTCCAAGCCCCTTCCATTAGGGAGTGATTACAAATCTCACTTGCCCATAGACTCCCAATGAACCTGGGGCTAAGCCAATGGCTCTATTAGCCATTTCGTCTGCTTTATTATTTTCTTTGAGGATATGGAAAAACTGAACATATATATTGGATATGGAAATCTAGATCCTCTCTATAAGACTCTTTAACTTGATATCCTTGGGATCTGATCCAATGACAAAATAGTGAATGGTATTTTTGGAATCCCCCACTATATTCATCTGCATGATTTGCTTCTGCTTTGCTAATTGCACCCCCTGATAAACTGCATAGGCTTTTGCATTGTTATTTGTAGTAGTACCTAAATTCCAATAGAAATCCAATACTTTATTTCCTTTGGGGCCATACAACACCCCCTCGTACCTGCCTCCCTTGTGAAAACACGTGTTGTTAGTGTCATTTATGCATGGTATTTCCAGTTATTATTATAATTATTAATTAATTTTAATTATTATTCTGAATTAATGATTTATGAATTAGTTATGCTCATTAACTAATTAATAATAAAAAATTGTCTTTATTATTTATCATTTTAATAATTATTAAATATTAATTATTATCATTTTATTATGAATTAAATTTAGTATAGATCTGCATCTATTTTTAGACTATGTGTCCAATCCATTGATCAATTTCACCACATGATAAACAAAAAAAGATGTATACATAGAGACAATTATGAAATTTTAATTCGTAAATAGCCATCTATTTTTTCTATCTATTACAACAACTTGTAACAACTTGTCTACAACAGTGCGCGAATAAATATTTACAAATATAACAAAATGAATCTCAATCATAAGTTGAGTGATCTATTGTCAGTACCCATCTCGTCCTTTGAACCGTTCTCATCCTCATCTTGTAAGAACATTATAATAAAAGAACATTCACAATTTTAAGTTAAGAATTTTAACATTTATAGATATAATACAATGGATATAATAAGTCAATTGGGTTAGCTCGTGTGGTTGTGGGATGGAGTATTATCCTCCCCACCTAGGTTCTATTCTCTAAATGACATGTTGAGCTCATAATGAGTATATTGTTGTAACAACTTCGAGCCCTGTTGTTGACTTGGCATTGTGCAAATGAGGAATCTAGGGTTTACCCTGGGTACCATCCTCGAAATCAGGAGAAGTACCCCGAGGTTGTTACTTGGAAAAAAATACAATGGATATAATAAGTGAAAAATCATTGACAATTTGACACCCTTTTATTTCTCTAAACCCTCATCATTTAGAAGAACATAAGAAAATAACAATCCAAATAATAATTAAAGAATTCTAACTAGTAATATATAATTAACAATTTATCAAGGGTAGGTGATCTCAATTTGCCATGTCCATTTGTTTTGGTCTCTGAGGGTGATCCACTCCTCGTTCTCCTTTCTTACTTGTGATCTTTTGCTTGTTTTTAAAGTACTTGAGTTTGTCTTTCCTTATCTCTTTATCAACATCTATTGGTGTCCTTTGTTCTTTCCAATATAGGGAGTTTTTTTTACTATTACCCTAATCTTACTCAACACCATAGAAAATGAATACCATTTGTCACTAAATTGTGTGGTTGGGTGCCTTTCATGAAGATGCCACAATGCATTTGCTTATTGTCAGTACTAATATCATCCCAATGTTTGTGATATACTTTGGAAAACTCCCTAGTGACAATATCCAATATCTTGTTGAGATTTGGTAGCTTGGATGTACTTCTGCATTGGCAGCGCTTAGCATGCAGAAGTGACCAAGCAAATTATCTCCTAGTGACTTTATAAAGTGATTTTATAAAGTTGAGTCTTTTAGTTTCGAAAATGTAAAAGTGACTTTATGATGTTATGGGTCACTTTATTAACTTAAGTGACCTCAATGAATGATTAAATCGTGACCGCTGATCTCAAGGGTAAGTGAAGTCACTTGAGGGAGATCAAGGGTTAGAGGAGTTACAATTCGAAATTGATAAAAGGCAGCTCATTAGGAGATGGGGGCGCACTTGTTGAGGAGAGCTTGAGGGAAGTTGAAGGGGCACGCATCCCAAGGAGGTTTCTTAGCTTGGAGGGAAAGGGTTTCAGTAGTGAGGAAATTCGATAAGACCATGATATATCAGGAGTTCAAGAACCTCCTTAGATGACGATCTCCCATAAAAGAAAGCATGCTTGGGCAAGAGAGCTTATTCAAGATGGAGAGAAATATGGTGTCCTCGAAGGAACCACGAGATAGGTGAAGAGACCTAAGCCGTTCTCCAGTTATATGGCTTTGATGTGTGATCTCCTAGAGAAAGAGCCTACTTGCTTTGAAGAATCCATTCAAAAGAAAGAATAGGCAGATGCTATGATAGAAGAATACCAATCCATAATAAAGAACGATGTATGGGAAATAGTTCCCAGATCGAAGAGAAAGGATGTGGTATCTTCCAAATGGCTCTTCAAAATAAAACATGCTGCTGATGGAAGTATTGAGAAGTATAAAACAAGTTTTGTCGCTCGTGCCTTTTCTCAAAAGGAAGACATTGACTATGAAGAGACATTTGCTCCTGTAGCCAATTACACTTCGATTAGAACCATCATAGCCCTTGCAGCTAAGATGAAGTGGAAGTTACACCAGATGGACGTAAAGACAACTTTCTTAAATGGTGTCTTTGAAGAAGAAGTGTATATAGAGCAACCTCAAGGATTTGAAGTTGAAGATAGGAAGTCTCATGTCTGCAAGCTGAAGAAGGCTCTGTACAGATTGAAGCAAGCTCCTAGAGCTTGGTATCGCCGGATAGACAGTTTCCTGACGCGCTTGGGCTTTACCAAGAGTAAAGCAGATTCTAACGTCTACTTCAAGGTTATGAACAATGAGCCAGTGATATTATTGCTGTATGTGGAGAAGAAACACTCATCACCGAATGTAAGAAGAGGCTTGCCTCAAAATTTGAGATGAAAGACCTTGGCCTAATGCATTATTTCGTAGGTCTTGAGGTATGGCAGAGTCTAGAGAGGATCTTCCTTAACCAAGGGAAGTATGCAGTCGAAATCCTGAAGAGATTCGACATGTTAGAGTGCAAATCCATGAATACACCCATGGAAACGAAGCTGAAGCTACTGGTCGACACTTCGTTAGAATTGATTGATGCCACGCTGTATAGACAGATCATTGGATCATTGATGTACATGACGAACACCAGACTAGATATTTGTTTTGCCGTGAACACGTTGAGTCAGTTTCTGGTAGAACCCAAACATGTTCACCTAGTTGCTGCAAAACATGTGATGAGGTACCTTAAGGGTACATTAGATTGTGGTCTCAGTTATGATGGAGATCATGATTTCACATTGAGTGGGTACACTGATTCAAATTGGGCTGGAAGTGTCTCTGACAGGAAGAGCACTTCAGGATGCTGTTTCATTTGGGATCAGCCATGATCTCATGGCAGAGTAGGAAGTAATTCAACATTGCTCTCAGTACAACGGAGGCAGAATACATTGCTGCGTGTTCTGCCAATTGCGAAGCTATATGGCTTCGTAAGTTATTGACTGGTCTATTTGACCTAGAGATGGAAGCAACCACGATCCTATGTGACAACCAGAGCTGCATAAAGATGACAGAGAATCCTGTATTCCATGACAAGTCGAAGCACATAGAGATCCGATATCATTACATCCGTGACATGGTGCAGAGAGGAGACATAAAGCTCCAGTATGTTAGCACGGATGAACAAATTGTCGATGTGTTGACCAAGCCTCTATCTCGTGTAAAGTTTGAGCACTTTCGAGATAAGCTTGGTATAGTCCGAAAGGGGGAGTAGTGTTGTGATGAGATATATCTAGTACTGCGCTTCCAGCCTCACCGCTGTGACGTAAAGCCAGTCTAGTTGTTGTGATGAGATGTGCTTAGTACCGTGCTTCCATTCTCACCGTTGTGACGTAAAGCCAGTCTAGTTCTTGTGATGAGATGTGCCTAGTACTGTGCTTCCAGCTTAACCGCTGTGACGTAAAGCAAGTCTAGTTGTTGTGTTGAGATATGCCTAGTACTGTGCTTCCAGCTTAACCACTGTGACGTAAAGCAAGTCCAGTTGTTGTGTTGAGATATGCGTAGTACTGTGCTTCCAGTCTAACCGCTGTGACGTAAAGCAAGTCTAGTTGCTGTGTTGAGAAATGTCTAGCTTTGTGCTTCCAACTTAATTGCTGTGACGTAAAGCCAGTCTAGTTGCTGTGTTGAGAAATATCTAGCACTGTGCTTCCAACTTAATTGCTGTGACGTAAAGCCAGTCTAGTACCTTGCTTCTAGCTTTATAGCTGTGACGAAAAGCAAGACGAGTATCTTGCTTCCAACTTTATTGCTGTGACGTAAAGCAAGACGATGAGATGAGATGTGACTAGTACTGTGCTTCCAGCTTGATAGCTGTGACGTAAAGCCAGTCTAGTATCTTGCTTCCATCTTTATGGCTGTGACGTAACGCAGGATGATGAGATGAGATGTGACTAGTACTGTGCTTCCAACTTGATAGCTGTGACGTAAAGCCAGTCTAGTATCTTACTTCCAGCTTGATTGCCGTGACGTAAAGCAAGATGAGATTCTTGCTTCCAGCTTGATTGCTGTGACGTAAAGCAAGACGAGTACTGTGCTTCCAGCTTGATAGCTGTGATGTAAAGCCAGTCTAGTATTGTGATGATGAGGCAGCCTTGTGCTGCGATGATGATGTATTAGTTTTATGCTAATCCATATTGATGCAGATGATGATTGCATTCCTTTGAGAATGACAATGCTGCCGATGAGAAAACTCCAATGATTTATAGATACGCCAGTTAGTGTTTCAAGATGATATTGATGATGCTGTACTCCTGATGCTGTTGATGATGCTGTACTCCTGATGCTGTTGATGATGCAGTCCTCTCTCTCACCTGATGCTGTTATAGAATACCCTTCTTGTTAAGGGGGAGTGTTGAAATAATGTAACTGTAAAGTGTGTTCTAATTATTATTGATATATTATTCATTGGATCAATTCCCATTGCGGATTGATCATGTCGGCTATTGTAAAGGACCAAATCCCCTTTTGCGGTTTGGTCAAAATATAATTGTAATAGGCAGAAGAAGAAGTCGGTCGCAGAATATATTAAAGAGGCCCTAGAATATACAAAAGGTGGTTATAACCACCCATAAAGGGAAGTCGGCCTGCCAGTGAAAAGACTCCTCCACACGTGCCAGTGTTGTATAAATAAGGAGGCTAGTGCCTCAGTTAGACACACACACACTTGTTGATTGAGAGACAAGTTTCAGAGCTGCAGTTGAAGAAGAGAGAGAGAGAGAGAGAGAGAGAGACATCCTTGGGAGAGGACTTTCTGTATTTGTTTGAGTTATCTCTTGGCATTGTATTGGCTATCTATAATAAGGAAGTTTTGCTGGGTTTTCTCCCCCATGAGGGTTTCCCAGGATAAATGATGTGTCTCTTGTGATTGTGTATTTCTCAGTGATCCTATCTTATGCTATTGTTATTTATTGAAATGCAAAAAACTCTAATAATAGCTTAAACATTAACAATTCAGTGGGCAGAATTTTGGCACTTGGGACAACAAGTGATTTGTTGGTACATTTGCTTGAAGAAGATAGAAAATGGTTCTTTGTGAGGTGGACAAAGATGACTTCCAACATTAGGTTTGAAGATAGATTGGAGGGGGTCTCCATCTACCTTTTAATGGAAGGTTAGAATCAATAGTTTTCTCAAAGAGAACAAATTGTGGTAGTTTGCGAACACTGTTGTACTTGTACCTACAGATCCCACAACTCTTGATGCTCATGAGGTGAATGAAGCTAAGACTCAGAGAATCATCTTGGACGGGGTTAAAGACCACCTTATTCCACACTTGGCTGAGAAGAAGACAACCAATGGAATGTTGGTTGCACTGAAACGCTTGTATGAGGCTAAGAACGAGAACCAGAAAATGGCTCTCCGGGACAAGCTCCATGGAGCTAGGATGGTCAAAGGAGAGAGTGTGGCCACCTACCTCACCTGGGTTGCACAGGTGAAGGATGAGTTGGCAACTGTTGGAGAAGTCATTCCTGACTCAGAGTTGTTGCGGATAGCCCTCAAAGGCTTCACCAAGGAGTGGGAGGTTTTTGTCAAGTGTGGTGGGGAGAGAGAAGCTCCTTGACTGGAGCAGATTGTGGGATGATTTTACGTAGGGGGAGATTTGGGAGGGGTCTCAGGAAAAGGCATTGGATGGTGCAGATGACAAGAATGTTGCTCTTGTGGCAAAGGGCAATGAGAAGAAGGACATGAGCAAAGTGAAATGCTTTGCATGTCACAAGAATGGCCACTATGCTAGTCAATGTTCGAACAAGAAGAAGAAGAAACCGAAACCAGAGATGGCAGCATCAGTTCAGGTTGCAGATTTTGCTGAGATATTTGAGGAGTTCTCTCTCATGGCTGGTCCCGTGGGTAGTGGATGCCTAGTGTTCGAGGACATTGAGTCGTGGTTTGTGGACAGTGGTGCCTCTCGGCACATGACGGGGTTGAGGTCAGTTTTCCTCGATCTTATAGATATAGACTTAGACTGTAGAGTGAAATGTGGAGTCGACCCACAACTTGGAGTAAAGTGGATTGGAAGGGTGAGATTCCAACTAGAGTCAGGATGTCTTCTGGAGGTTGGCGAGGTGTTATATATTCCAGAGTTGATGATTAATTTTCTCTCAGTGTCAGCTTTGGATGAGAGTGGATTTGGAGTTGTTTTCCACGATGGACATGTGTTTTTATATCCTGTGGGAGCAACTGTTGACACAGCTGTGATGCTTGGTGTCAAGTATGAGGGCTTGTACAGGTTATTGGGTAGACCTGTGTTGGGGTCTAGTGGATTTCTGGACTCAGATTCTGTGTCGGAGAGTTGGCAGGTAGCACGGGAGAGAGAGTTGATACATGGCACTCAGTCTTCTTCCGAGACTCTCAAGGGACTCAACAGGCATGAGTCGACACAGTTGGATGCTCAGGAGAGTGTGCAGTCTCCTAGGAGCATATCTTCAGTTCGTGGTACAACGGAGGTAGCAGGAGAGGCTTCCGGTATAGTGGGAGTAGTGGTTTCATGTTCAGAGGGAGCAGAGACTTCTAGTACAGAGGGAGCAGCTATGGCAGCTGCTGAGATGGAGACAGATTCTAATGGTGATACCAGAAGTACCTCTCTCGCTAAGAGGGAGTGTTGAGATTTGGTAGCTTGGAGGTACTTCTGCATTGGCATTGTCCAACATGCGTAAGTGACCAAGCAAATTATCTCCTAGTGACTTTATAATTATAAAGTGACTTTATAAAGTGATTTTATAAAGTTGGGTCTTTTAATTTCGAAATGTAAAAGTGACTTTATGATGTTATGGGTCACTTTATTAACTTAAGTGACCTCAATGAATGATTAAATCGTGACCGTTGATCTCAAGGGTAAGTGAAGAGTCACTTGAGGGAGATCAAGGGTTAGAGGAGTTACAATTCGAAATTGATAAAAGGCAGCTCATTAGGAGATGAGGGCGCACTTGTTGAGGAGAGCTTGAGGGAAGTTGAAGGGGCACACATCCCAAGGAGGTTTCTTAGCTTGGAGGGAAAGGGTGTTAGCAGCAAGGAGGAGGCATGCATTCCTAGGAGGATTGGCACACATTCCTATACCAACATCAACATCAGTAGAGGCCGTACAATACAGATTGGAGGAGGCCGTAGAGCATTTTTGTGTTTGCTTGTAGCGCTAGCCAACTTAAAAAATTCTACTGTGTATTGGCATGATTTTCTAGGAGTTTTTCTGCTGATAACATATCCGTACAGTGAGGTACGGATTTGTACCTTTTTCTGGCCACGAAAATCGAGGCATATTTTTGATATTGGTGGCTGTACAGTCCGTACAGATTGTACAGGAAATCAATTTTTGATTTCAGACTGTGTTACTATGGATTTATATGCTGTTTTTGTTCAGTGAGAGTGAAAGTACAGATGATAAATGCTGATTTAAAGCTGCTGTTGTAACTCAAAAATTTTCCTAAAGCTGAATAAGAAACTTTCTCCTCAATTTGTCACATTTTGTGTGTTATTCTTCTTGGGGTTTTACCCAGAATTTTTCATGGTGCTTTATGGATATTTTGTCCACTGTTAGTATATGATTCCGCTGTAGATTTAGTTTCAGAACTACATTATTTAGTGTTTCTGCTCATTAAGTGCAGCTAGTAATGGTTTTAATACTTGGCTGTTATGACTTAATTGGAGGCTGAAATCTGGGTATAATATAGTGATTTTCTGAACTAATTTCAACATGGTATTAGAGTAGGTGCTCTGAAATTCAGTGGGTAGAATTTTGGCACTTGGGACAGCAAGTGATTTGCTGGTACATTTGCTTGAAGAAGACAGAAAAATGTTCTTTGTCAGGTGGACAAAGATGACTTCCAGCATCAGGTTTGAAGATAGATTGGAGGGGGTCTCCAACTACTTGCAATGGAAGGTTAGAATCAACAGTGTTCTCAAGGAGAACAAATTGTGGTCGTTTGCGAACATCGTTGTACCTGTACCTATAGATCCCACAATTCTTGATGCTGATGAGGTGAATGAAGATAAGACTCAGAGTATCATCTTGGACGGGGTCAAAGACAACCTTATTCCACACTTGGTTGAGAAGAATACAACCAATGGAATATTGGTTGCACTGAAAGGCTTGTATGAGGCTAAGAATGAGAACCGGAAAATGGCTATCCGGGACAAGCTCCATGGAGCTAGGATGGTCAAAGGAGAGAGTGTGGCCACCTACCTCACCCTGGTTGCACAGGTGAAGGATGAGTTGGCAGCTGTTGGAGAAGTCATTCCTGACTCAGAGTTGGTGCAGATAGCCCTCAAAGGCTTCACCAAGGAGTGGGAGGTTTTCGTCAAGTGTGTGGTGGGGAGAGAGAAGCTCCCTGACTGGAGCAGATTGTGGGATGATTTTACGTAGGAGGAGATCCGGGAGGGGTCTCAGGAAAAGGCATTGGATGGTGCAGACGACAAGAACGCTGCTCTTGTGGCAAAGGGCAATGAGAAGAAGAAGGGCATGGGCAAAGTGAAATGCTTTGCATGTCACAAGAATGGCCACTATACTATGCTAGTCAATGTCCGAACAAGAAGAAGAAGAAATTGGAACCAGAGGTGGCAGCATCAGTTCAGGTTGCAGATTTTGCTAAGAAATTTGAGTTCTCTCTCATGGTTGGTTCCGTGGGCAGTGGATGCCTAGTGTTCGAGGACATTGAGTTGTGGTTTGTTGATAGTGGTGCCTCTCGGCACATGACTGGGTTGAGGTCAGTTTTCCTCGATCTTACAAAGATAGACTTAGACTGTAGAGTGAAATGTGGAGCCGACCCACAACTTGCAGTAAAGGGGGTTGGAAGGGTGAGATTCCATTTAGAGTCGGGATGTCTTCTGGAGGTTGGCAAGGTGTTATATATTCCAGAGTTGACGATTAATTTTCTCTCAGTGTCAACTTTGGATGAGAGTGGATTTGGAGTTGTTTTCCACAGTGGAGATGTGTTTTTATATCCCGTGGGAGCAACTCCTGACACAACTGTGATGCTTGGTGTCAAGTATGAGGGCTTGTACAAGTTTTTGGGTAGACCTGTGTTGGGGTCCAGTGGATTTCTGGACTCAAATTCTGTGTCGGAGAGTTGGCAGGTAGCACGGGAGAGAGAGTTGATACATGACACTCAGTGTTCTTCCGTGACTCTCAAGGGACTCAACAGGCATGAGTTGACACAGTTGGATGCTCAGGAGAGTGTGCAGTCTCCTAGGAGCATGTCTTCAGTTCATGGTACAATAGAGGTAGCAGCAGAGGCTTCCAGTACAGTGGGAGTAGCTTCATGTTCAGAGGGAGCAGAGACTTCTAGTACAGAGGGAGCAGCTATGGCAGCTGCTGAGATTGAGACAGATTCTAATGGTGATACCAGAAGTACCTCTCTCGCTAAGAGGGAGTGTTGAGATTTGGAAGCTTGGAGGTACTCTTGCATTGGCAGCGCTCAGCATGTGGAAGTGACCAAGCAAATTATCTCCTAGTGACTTTATAATTATAAAGTGACTTTATAAAGTGATTTTATAAAGTTGAGTCTTTTAATTTCGAAATGTAAAAGTGAATTTATGATGTTATGGGTCACTTTATTAACTCAAGTGACCTCAATGAATGATTAAATCGTGACCGTTGATCTCAAGGGTAAGTGAAGTCACTTGAGGGAGATCAAGGGTTAGAAGAGTTACAATTCGAAATTGATAAAAGGCAGCTCATTAGGACATGGGGGCGCACTTGTTGAGGAGAGCTTGAGGGAAGTTGAAGGGGCATGCATCCCAGGGAGGTTTCTTAGCTTGGAGGGAAAGGGTTTCAGCAGTGAGGAGGAGGCACACATCCCTAGGAGGATTGGTACTCATTCCTAGACCAGCATCAGCATCAATGGAGGCTGTACAGTACGGATTGGAGGAGGCTGTAGAGCATCTTTGTGTTTGCTTTGCAGCTCCAGCCAACTCAGAAAATTCTGCTGTGTATTGGCGTGATTTTCTAGGAGTTTTTCTGCTGATAACATATCCATACAGTGAGGTATGGATCTGTACCTTTTTCTGGGCACGAAAACCGAGGCATATTTCTGATATTGGTGGCTGTACAGTCTGTACAGATTGTACAGGAAATCAGTTTTTGATTTCAGACTGTGTTACTATGGATTTATATGCTGTTTTTGTTCAGTGAGAGTGAAAGTACAGATGATAAATGCTGATTTAAAGCTGCTGTTGTAACTCAGAAATTTTCCTAAAGCTGAATAAGAAACTTTCCCCTCAATTTGTCACATTTTGTGTGTTATTCTTCTTGGGGTTTTACCCAGAATTTTTCATGGTGCTTTATGGATATTTTGTCCACTGTTAGTATATGATTCCGCTGCAGATTTAGTTTCAGAACTACATTATTTAGTGTTTCTGCTCATTAAGTGCAGCTAGTAATGGTTTTAATACTTGGCTGTTATGACTTAATTGGAGGCTGAAATCTGGGTATAATATAGTGATTTTCTGAACTAATTTCAACATATCTTTGTATGGAAAATTTTCACCCTTCTATACTATTATTTTTTCCAAAGAAAAATTCACGATTTCTATTCAAAGATAGAATGGAAATTACATTGTTCAGGTGCTTCAAAAACTTTTAAAAACTGAAGTTGGGCCTAGTATAAACTAGATCCGCTTTTTAACTTCACCAAAAAAAGTGAAAATTGTTAATAGTCCTTAAGTAGAGTTCAAAGTTAGCTTCACAAAATTAGATCATTGGCTATTCCCAAAGTACTAAAGTATTGCCCAAACCTTGACTTGATAGAGATCCTAACATTTGGATATCCATACTAATGCTCAAAAAATAAACTTATCATCATTACAAACCCTTTAGCTACCTGAAGCCCCTCTTTTGATAACTTGTCCACTTCCTTGTTCATTTCTTTGTAAATGCCCCTTCCATAATATAGAACCTCCCATTTCCAATTAGCTTGTAGAGGTTCATCTTAGCTTGATTCACAATCTCTAGCTTTCCCTAAGATAGATCTTTTCCTTGGTTCACCATCAACTTTGCATCTTGTGCTCATTCATTAATATGCATGTTATGCAATCAATAAATACAATGAAAATGTTGTTTATTGAATTCAAGTAAGACTTAAATGTGCTATCTAAAATATTGAAAAATACAAGATAAACTGCACCTCTAACATGCATAGAGAGACTTCAATTGAGATTTCCTAAACTAGATCTAGTTTTAAAATTGTAATCCTAAACTTTCAAATTTTTTTCACTAATCCTTCTTGCAAGAGGAGAAAAGGATATTATTTGTAGTGATTAGAATTATGAATGCAAGTCTTGATAAGATAAATACATATATTTTTGTATTATATACAATTCTTAAAGTATGTAATTACAACTTACTTGTGAAGGGCTATCTTGATCTTTTGATTTTTTCTTCCCCTTCCGCTAGCGTTCCTCCTTTGTTATCTTGCGATTGACATCATCATGTGATCTTTTTATGCTAGAAGCCATATATATATATATATTGCAATGATATGCTAACAAGGTAAGTCTACAAAATTCATGGAATAAAATATATGCATAGCATTTGAAGACACCTTAAATAATTAATGGAATTATTAAAGATAAATACAAAACGTGTTGCCAATAGGTCATCTTTAAGAAGGATGATAATTACTTCTAAATTTCTTAAGGACTTCTTTATATGGTGCCAACTGGTCATTTATGAGAAGCCTAAATTGGGTATCCAGGTCCCTCCTTAATTTGCCTTCCTTGTGCCCCCCTAGTCCACCCTATATAAATGTCAAGACAATTGGATTGCAAGTGTGAAAACCATGAAAAATGTGGAGACACTTGATTACAAGACAATTAACAAAAAGGAAGGTATACAAGATTATGCACAGATTGATAGAATTGCATAGTGAAAAAGATAGAACGATATGATATAATGAGGGAAGAGAGGAGCATGCAATCCTTGCATGACAATGGTAGGTGAATTATGAATACATGGATGAGAGGAGAATGGTGGTAGAGAAGTGCATATTGTCCCACAGAAGAAGGATAGATACAAGTAAGAAGGGGACAAGAAGAATGGGAGCATGAAAGAAGAGGGGGAGAAGAAGGAAGGTGGTGGTGGGGGGGATAAGAAAGATGGCAGTGGGGAGGAGGATGGTGGAGAGAATAAAAAGGGAGGAGGAAATGAAAGGTGGTGGTGAATCCAAAGATAATTGTGAAGACAAGAAAGCTTCAAGCAATAAAAATGAAGCCCCTATTCCTAGATATGTCATGGTGAATGTTCATCCCTCCCAACTCTTCAGTGATGAAAGCCCAATTGTCTGCACTATAATGTAACCCTTTTAGAGTATTGTTATTAGATGTGTTGGGAAGCCTTGAATACTCGGGGAGTTGAAAGATTGCAATTTGAGGATATGAAGGTTAAATAGCCCATTAAAATCAATTAAGATGATAGGGAAAAATTCTTGTTCATGAATCTAGGCTAGGGGGTATCACAACACTATGTACTTAGCAACTTGAATGGTGGTTGTTTTTCTTCTTCCCATATATTAAACTACAATGTAGTGTATTAGCTTGAAGAGAAAAGATGGGTTTTAGGGAGGATGTATGCTTGTCTAATTGCTCAACTACAATTTTGTTTCATGGAGTAGTAGTATAGCATATTTTCATTGAAATGCATGTATTAGCCCCTGATGTAGTATATCCAATCCATTTAGGTGGAATGCAAATCTAAACTATGTTATAAATACAAATTCTTGTTCTATATCTATAATTTTGGTTTGATTTTAGGTTATAGGTATGAAATCAAGTTTGAAGCTTCAAATATATTGTTCTAGTTTACTAGAAGCATTTTAGAAGGGAGGTCGAGTTCAAATTATAAAGACTCCCAGATTATTTTCATTTATGTGTTTTTTTTCCGAAGGAAAAATTTGTAACTTTCATTTCAAGCTAAAAGTGAAAGTTACATTTTGAATGTGCCATGGGATTGACACTAAAAGTATGGTCATCGTAGTCCTAGATCTTCATCTAGGAACTCTCCCCTAAAACAATCAAAATGAATTGGCTTAAGTTGTTCAAATGGAGGATTGTGCCTCTGAAAATATCAACATACATCATCCAAAATATTATAAAAAGCACGATAGCAACATCATAAGATCTAGTCATCAACATCAATAAGCCAATGCATCTCAACATCTAGACAGGGTGGAAGATAAGTGCTTAGGAGGCAGATCATCCCCCTCTTTATTCTCATCTTACCTGTAGGATGCCAATCTATCCCATAACAACTTGTTTGGACAACTCTTTTGCCTCCCCATTATGGATTCTCTTGACATGTTTAAATTTAAATCTTCACACTGCTCAACAATAGATAATACCTAAGTCTAGAACTAGGTTTTTGTGTGCTATACTAGACATTTGTATTTTGACATAAAAGAGGTATTCTCACTCTCTTATTTTTGTCATCAATACAACAATGTTGAATAACATCTACAAAATGTAATTTCCTTATATAATCATGAACTTTTTTCCAAGGAAAAAAATAGACATTACCTAGTCCAATAATGTTCTCAAAGTGATATTTTGCAACTTGTAGGAATCATTAACCCATCTAGTCACTAGTCTTGAGTCATCGTATACTTGTAGCTTGGTCATGCCTTTTTCCAACGCCATCTTCAACGGATTTAATAAAGCATGCAGTTCAACCTAGTGATTGGTGCCTCTTCCAAGGCCTTGCTTAAAAGAAAATTTGGAATTTTCATATACAAACAACACCCAAGTGGCTCTACAAAGACTTGGAGTGCCTTGACTAACACCATTGAAGAAACTCAACCTTTGACTTATGTGGATCAGAGTTCCTTATATTCTTTTGTTTTCTTGGTTGTTTGATGTCATAGTAAGGATATTTTATCCTATAGAACACCTCCATTGGAGAAAAATATTTGTCTTGAAATAATATTGCATTTTTGGTAATCCATATTTCCCATGCTACCACACATGGAAGGGCTTTGTGATTAGCTAGTAGGGGGTCTTCCATCTGTTGTTTGAATCCTTCAATGAGAGAGTTACCTTCCCATTTTCCCATTCCTCCTGTCAAATGGATAGCTTCCATTTGAACCTATTTGGAGAAGGGAGTCCACCAACAAATGCTTAATGTTCTCACCATTAGCCCGACACAACCCAGGGCCTTGCCATGCTCTCCTTTGCAACACTTTCCAAGCTAATGCTTTGTTACTCAAGGCCAACTTGAGGAAGATTGTTGATTTAAGAGGAGCTTTTAAGTTTCAAAGAAGCTTCCACCATTGACATTCATCTTGTTCTTCCTCCAGAGACATATCTTTGTACCCTAAAATTACAGTGCACTTCGCATTTAGATTCCAAGACCAAACCAAGGAATCTCCTTCCTCCTTTAAATGAATGCAACTTGCTTGTAGTGTACCAATAAAGGAGTAGCTTTGTACCAAGGAGTAGGAGGAGGAGGGCAGGGAGGAAAAAGAGGAGTGGGGAGGGGGGGTAGAAGAGGAGGGAAAAGAAGAGGAAGAAGGAGAAGGAGAGGAAGATGAGTGGTAGGGAGAATAAGAAGAGGAAGATAGAGGACAAGAAGAAGAAGAGGAAGGAGAGGGAGAATAAGAAGAGGAAGATAGAGTACAAGAAGAAGAAGAGGAGGAATGAGAGGGAGAGGGAGAGAAGCGAAAGAGGTATGTAAACCCTAAACCCTTATTTTGTTTTCTTTTGTAATTGTGAATCTCATTTTCAAAGCCTATAGTAAAATCCATCCCAAATCCCAATCCAAATGTACCCTCACAACAATCCCAAATCCCATCCACACACATTCCAAATCCCAAAATTCAAATCAAGAAATAATGTGCGAATTAAAGAAAATTGAGGGCAAATGAGATTACAAAGAATCTTATTGTTTGTATGTGGATCCAATAGATATGCTTAAGGCCCCTCAAACCTCCCTTGCCTGCTCTCGTTGAATGGCCTAGAAATTAATCATAGATTTGCTCCATATAATCAAAGCAAATGAAATGAAGGTGATCTATTTTTTTCACTTTATATTGGAAATGTAGATACTAGAAATGGTGCGATGCAAAATTTATTTTTTGCATCATTTGTTTTTTCAAATATGTGAGCATTTGTGTCATGTTTGGTGTTGCGATGCAAACATTTCGATGCAGCGTGACACACTTATGACGCACACCATTGCACACCCATTATTGACGTCGTGTTTAGGGACTCAAACTTAAAAATAGCAAATGGAATCTAGTGATAAGAGGTTAGGATAAGGTCGAAAATAGAATGCATGCCTCCTTATCCAAAGTGCATTCCATCTTGAGATAAATACATATGAGAGGATAACACCACAAAGTAATTCACCAAATATAACGTGTAAGATCTCATGGATCCACTAGGGTGCATCAACCTCATGGTTCCACTTCCACCAAACTTTGGAGCTTGACATGTGTACCCTTGGAGTGTAGTGCTCCACATGTGTGAGCCTACTTGTGGCTTTGTAGGTTGCTTGTAAAGGTTTTGGTCCACATGTTTTGTTGGAGGAAGGAGAGATTCCTTTCATATTATCATCATTGTAATCTTTTCTTTATACTTATCTTCTTGGAGTAAGGTGCTAGGTTTCATGATGAAACTCTAGGAGTTATTATGAAGAAGAGGGAGGATGTCTTTGTTGGAGGATCCTTGTGAGATACTAGGGTTTACTCTCGTGAAGAAGATGTTGGATTAGATGATTTAAAATCATTCTCATCCTTATTCATTATCTTGTGTTAGAGATGTGACTAAGAGGAGTGCACTAGTCTTCCTCTCTCTTGTGCATCTCCATTTGTACCTGATCTCTCTTGTCTTGGAGGTGCTAGGGTATTTTGGAGTTTTTGGAGCATCTTGAATACTAGGGTTAGGGTTTCATCCCTTAGAGACTTGGAGATTAGGGTTTTGTGATCAAACCCTAGGTTGTACTTGTTGAAGTGAAGAAGAGGAGGAGAAGTCTTGCCTTGGAGGACATGCTAGTGTGATGCTTGCTTGTTGGAGCTCCTTGGAGTAAGTTAGGGTTTTGTAGAGCTAGAGGATTGTACTAGCCTTGGGATGAAGCTATGGTATGTACATGCACTTCATCTTTATACATATATATGAAGTTTGCAACTGCCCAAAATCGTTTCTATTGCAGATTTGATTTTCAACCATCTATTTCTTCACGATTTTGTAATTTCCAGCACTTGTATGTCTTGCTCATTTGACATAAGTTAAGGTTGAAATTGTTAAGTGATTTAACATTAATATTTTTTATTATTTTTTCTTTTCCCACGAAAAAAAAGTGTAATTCTATTCATCCAAAGAGAACCAAATTACATTTTGTAGGTGCCTTAAGCATGACCCAACTGTGGGTAAAGTGATCAGAAAATAGAAGCCTGAAGGGGCCTTGATGTTGGCTAAAAAGCCACAAAGAAAAATACAATAAAATGAGTTGGGAACAACCCAAAATAAGTCGGAAAACAATCATTGAAGTACAAAAAACTCTGCTACGAAAAACACGCCAGAAAAGCAATCCCAAAGAAGACCTCAGAGGTCGGAAGGACTAGGTTAGAGCGGTATGAAGCTCTCACATCAACAGAACTAGATAGCAACGACACCAAAGAAAACCCCAACCTACAAACACCAGAAAAAGAGAAACCAAAAAGTTGCATGCCCTCAAAAAGGACCTCAAAGTGTCATTGCACCAACACTGCACGCCCTTAGAAAAGACCTCAAAGCTTTGGCTAGACCCCCCATCTGATGAGAGGAAGAGAGAGTCACCAACACCCTCCATAAGGACCTCGATTTGAGCAATACATCAAACTCGACGGCGAAAAAAAGATGGTTGCAAAGAAACCCCCAGGCCACCAAAGCAAAAGATCCACGTGAAAAAACCAAACCCAAATCCATGCAATAGACGGGCCGATCTGCATAAGACCAGATCAGAAGGAGAAGCGATCTCTGTACCCACCACAAACCATCGGATTGGGGAACCGTGCAAACAATCTACACAAAAGCGGACACCGACAAGGGTTCAGGCAATGACAATGGATGACGATCAGAGGTAGGATCCAAGCCCCAAGAATTTAAGCAAAAGATCAGAAGTGGATCCACAGATCCCAAACGCAGCACACTGAATCAAACCTCAGCCAACACAAAGCCGAATCCCACCAGGAACGAGAAAAGAGGCACCAGATCAGAGACACATTCGCCATATCCACGCTCAGAAATGAGAGCTCGGTCACCAGATTGGAACCATCCACGTAAAAACCTAAATGCGAAGCCCTCCTTGTGAGCAACATATCCTACACTTGGGATCGGGAGTTTGCGGCTAGGGTTTCCCCCAGCCACAACATAGTCTCGATTTAACATTAATATTAAAGAAGATAGGGCAGATTCGCTGCTGATTTACAACTGTCATAAAGTGAATTTCAGATCTGTTCTATTCATGATAAGATTGCACTAGAGGATTGAAAGTGGAACTTGTTGGCACACTTGTATCTTTTATCTTGAATTGCCTAGTGGATTGGTAAAATATTGTTCGTTGATGTTGTTGTTTTATTTATATTTCATAACAGCCCTAAGGCTGAAAATTCATAGGGTTAAGATCTAAGAAACCTCTAGGATAGAGGTGAATTTTTTTCAGTTGCATAAATTGCCCTTAGTCCAGAAAAGGTCTCCAATTAGAAATAGATTAGAGCTTGTAGAATGGGACAAATTCAATCCCCTCATCTTGCTGTGAGTTGAGGGAGGGAAACATATTTCTAATCCTTATGTTTTTGTTGGTAGCAACCAACTTGCTATTTAGATTCGTTTTAATTATTAGATTCCGGTTTAATATATTTCGAGGTTTCCTTATTGCATTCCTTGAGATTAACATTGTTAACTTGAAGAGAAACCCTTTACTTACTATCTTATTTGCCATCCCATTTCTTGCCCATGGGACATACTTCTAGTTTATATTAGCAAATGGTCCAATAAAGTTTTTAACCTTCCTCTAACATGTTGTAGAGTTTTGAATTTTAAAACTTTCACTCAACTTTGATTAGCTTGACTAGTGGAGTTAAACAACGTTATACTTATTACTATTAAATTCCTATTTCCAAATGCAATTTCAAGCCTAGAGTGAACCATAAAATTGGGGCAAAGTTTTTTGGGGCCCATCCTCTATTCCTTGATACTATTTTCAGACTTGTCTCCTTCCTCCACAAGTTTCAATCCCATAGTGACTCAGGCTCAGGAAGGGAGAGGTACCCCTTCTCAACCTTTTGTTCTTTAGAGGAGATTGCTTTTGCAGGCCCCTTGGGACGAAGTTATTGTTGGTTCTTTGAGCCCTCCTTGTTACTTTAGTGTGTTGGCATCTTTATTGATTGCCTTCCCCCCTTTCAAATACTCCTTGGAAATTCTTGTTTACCTTTTCCTACTTGGTAGGAGTTGAACAGAGTGGTTAGAGAGGATATATGCAAGTGATATATCCAGGTCAGTTGGAGTCCCTCCTAAGGGTCTGATCCCTAAGATGTCCTTCTACTTCAAGCACTTCAAAGGCCATATAGATGAGTGGCGATCTTATTGTCAAACTTGCGTATACATAGAGACATTGAATGCATTGCCTTAGGATCCCTCTTAGCCATTACAAGTGTGCTCTCACCAACAATAGATTGAGATAGGTCGTCATATCTTGCGACTTGAGAGGATTTGCTAGTTATGTCACCTACAAGAGGTTAAGTCGGAGGAGCATCTCTTTTTTAGATGTCCCATTTCCTATGACATTAAAGAGAGGTCTCACTGCCTTTACTTAGACTTAAGGAGTTCTCGCACTATTGTCTTCCTCTATCGAAGCTAGAGATGCCTAGTGCTTTTCACGAGGAAGGTGTTAGGGCATAGATCTTATATTCTAAGAGGACCCCCTCAAACAAACAACATCAAGGGTATCACTTCTTTCTTTCTTTCTGTTCCATTTGGTGGTGGTAGTAAGTGACATGTAGTGACTCGAGATGCTTTTGAGTTTTGATACTAGATTGGTGAGACCACATACCTCCTCTCACTCTTTGGCTATATTGCCTCCCACGAAATTCCTGATCTCAAATGTCTCATCTCAACTCTTAGCAGAAGCCATTTGTTTGTCATCTTCCTCTCCCTTGTGGGGCACCAGTTTGTGATCACCACTTTCATTTTTGGGCCGTTGAGTGCTAGGAGAGTATTGATGATTGTTATAGGCTGCCTCCCATGGTTTCATAGTGTGACTCTCTTAGACCTGAACTCCCCCTTGAGGACATCATACAATGCATTGCCTTCTTAGTGGTTGATGATCCTATAGGGATATTTCCATCCCCTTCCTCCTTTACATTCACTAGCTGTAGGGGCTTGCCCCTCCCCCTCTCATTTTGCACCTGTGTTTGCTAATGTATTGCCTCTTATATTGTTATTTCTTGGGTTATGTTTTTGTTTACTTCTCTCTGTTTTGGCTTTTGTTGTCTCATGTTGTACCTTTTAGTGTTTAGCTTATTTGAGTTGCTCTTGCACTCCTACAAGTTGTCACTATTGATTGTACTTTTGAGTCCCATTGACCTATTTTTGGTCATTTGTGGACATTAATAAAATTATCTTATCTTATCTTATTTTATCAGAAGCTTGACCCCAACACACGCTATAAACACGTGCAATTTTAACTTCTTGATTATAAATTGTTCCCTCTCGAAACTTGGCTATATGATATCTCTTGGAATCCCCATCAATATTTAGTTTGTGATAGATAGCCTTTGATGTATTGCTTCATGTTCACTATCACGGTTTATATTGTGCTCAATACAAGTTGTTGCATATAAAGTTGTCTTTAATTGTCCAACTTAGGCTTTTGCATAAGAGTTGTTGGAACCCTCATTCTACTTTAGGTGTTGAGTCTTGGTGATTATACTTGTTCCTGCATTTTTCCATGGAGAACATACTTCATTAATTGCACAATTTTCACTAAGTCTCCTCAATATACAGAGCTTTGCATGGCATCATTAGACATCTGTATTTCAATTCCTTATAGTTTGAGTTTCCTTGTTGCTTATGACACATTTTTCTTTTTTAGTTAGATTCAACTCATTTGCTTTCTCTGTTGACTTTTAATTCCATGGGTTAGTCGTATGAATGTATAGGATTTACCAATAACAAACTTGTGGTTTCCTAACCTTAGATCTTAGAAATAATACTTTTTGAAGAAAGACAACTTAGATAAGGTAAATGCATACAAATTTGTCAACTTATCTATAGCTCCGAAATCTAGATTCGAGTGTAGCCTTTAGTTCCATGTTAGCAACAAATCATTTTACAAGATCTCATGGTGCTCACAAATATTGGAGTATTTTGCTAAATGACAGTGAAAGAGAGGAAGAATTAGGGCAGTTTTTGAGTTCCCTATAATGGTAAGTCATTTGACCTATGAGATTAACTCTTACTTTTAAAACTCTAAGATTAGAACTTTGGGAGAAAAAATATTAAAAGGGAACACATTATATGCAAAATGTAAAATTAACCCTTGGTGATTCATGGGACCCAACGAGAATCATTTGAAGTATTAGAAGGGTTACCTTTAAGTGATAAAGTGTGTTTTTTTGATAGAAACACCCAATTTTTGGTTGGAGTGGGATTGAAACTCTTGGGATGTGTTGTTCTAGGGATTCTTAGGTAGAGTCATACTTATGTAGAGTTCACTAAGAATTGAACTTCTTCTAGTTGTGTTAAACTCACATCAGTCTACTAGTAAACACCCATCAATGTATTGCTAGAGTCTAGACTACAACCCAACTAATGATAAACGGTTATTTCATAAAGCAAAGGACCAAGGTGGACTTTTCCTAAACACCTTTATATGTATTCTCCTTCAACTTTTATCATAGTGATATTGGACTTTCATAAAAATTGCTCCATAGTTTTAACCCTTTATCCCTTATTCCCCATTGAGGGACTTGATTTGGCGTTTGGGACATATGGCATGTTACCCCTCATATTATATGAGGTCACATCCATGATTCTTATCGCGACTAGTTGCACATGATACACTTTTGATGACATTGATTGATAAGATACATGGGCTATTTTATGAATGCACACACTTTCCTTGGCATTATCCTTATGGTTCTACTAACTATCTGCCTCAACAGTTAGGTGTGTGATGTCTAGAGAAAGTGGATAGTGCATAGTGACTGACTTATGCCCCTAGAGCCTTGCAAGAGCACCATTGGTTGACCAATGATACATTACTTGTAGAGCACAAGTGGTACCTTGATGTGTTCCAATGGTATGATGATATATCTGGTATGAGATACCCTTCTTCAACCGACGGTTACATGATGATTAGTGTGGTTCGACATGATGCATATGATGTGTGGTACATATTGTCTAGGAGACGATTTCTCCTAGTACATGGGGTTGTATTTTCACTAAATAATGACACATTTTATGGTTAAATCACTTTATTGGGGAGTGCCTAGCTTATTGATCCCTCATATGTTGTTCTAGAGTTGACTTTGGGATATATTTTATGTGGTCACACCCTTCTAGTGGGAGCACCATAGTCCATGATGGTGTATTTGTTGATTATTGCATATTATTATGATGTACACCTTAGTCTAGGAGGAGTGCTACCCTTGCAGACACGTTCATGCTGATTTGATTATACATGTGTTAGTGTCCTATAATTTGTCAATAAGGTTAGAGTTTGAGTCATAATTTGTTCTGAGTTTTAGAGTCATGCATTGGTCTTATAAAGACCAAGGCATTCCTTCTCAGATGGTATGTTTGTCTTATTATGAGTCTATATGTGTAAAGGCTAAATTTTAAATAAGCCTGGTCTTATGAGTCATGCACATAAGTCATCCACTCAATGATGTCAAGAGTCAAAACCATGGTCATGAAAGTTATCAAGGTCACGTATGGTTGTCATGTAACATGTATCAATTTCCCAAAATGATTTGATACCTCCTTTGTTCATGCCACTATCCAATGTTCACTCGTTGCATAAGTGAATGCACTGCCCAAATGTTAAGTCATCCCAATGGTCCTCCCAATCAGCTTAGAGACGGGTTCAATTGGTGTTTGGCATCAAGTTTAACTCATTTGTCATTTAAATGATCCCTCCTCTATTGATCAGACCTTTTTGCATCTCAAAAACCCTAGATTGTTGGCACGCTGCGTTTCCCCTGTCTATTGTACTTTGCCTTCTTCGAGATTGCTAGGCCATATTTCTTTGCATGGGTGGTGTTAAGGTAAGTGCCTCATGATGCCAAGTTTTTGAAAGCAACCCTGAGTAAGCATCCTTGTTACATTTCACTGCATAGTCTTTGTTAGTGTTGCTAAACTCTTCCTTAATGCACAAATAGTTGAAGAATATGTACCAACAGAATTTGGCATTGAAGAAAGAGAACAAAGCTCTCAAGCAAAGTTTGCAGTAACTGGAGGCAAACAAGAAAGGAAAGGGCAAGCTTGATTTGCTTGCTAAAGCAGCAGAGATCTGAGCCCCTATACTCATTTTTTCCTTTTTGTCTTTTTGATGAGCAACATGAAATCCCTAACCCTAATTTGTAGGTTACACAATGCACAATGATTTTGATCAAAGAAGACTTATTATAGATGATGATATCACATTTTTCCCATACATATTTTGGAATTCTTGTTTGGGGTCGTAAGTTGTAAATGTGAAATTTACAGTTGCGCAACAACCTAGCTGTGCAAATGTGATAGTCTTGTTTTTTGTGCAACAAGAAGGGGTTTTTATTATTAGCTTCAACTCAAAGCCTAATCACAGAGATAATAAGGAGATGAGCATGAAAATTGCAACAACTTCAACAATGTATCGACCTAAAGTGATATAAGCTCATTTGCTGCAGTTTGGCATATTAGGGTTTGAGGTTTTAAAGAAGCTAGTGTCATTTTGAAGGAGGAACAAAGAGGTTTTGGGCGCTCAATCATCGTTATGAGGCCATATTCATCATCAACCATCATCATCCATCAGCCAAGGTCAGGAAAGATGAACAAAGTGCAAAAAGAACCTCTGTTGTGCAAATTTTGAAGGATACAGTTGCGCAACGAACTTGTTGTGCAACGTTCAAAGCATCCACCTATGCATTTAATGATTATTGAGGAAGGTTCTATTTGGTTTTTTGGGTTCAAAGTAAGTTCACTTTTTATGCTAAATCCCTTCAACATCAATCCCACCAATCTGCCCTTGCAAAACCCGTAATTTCAACCACGCTGCGCACGGGCTGCAGGGCACGCTGTGCAAATCACTGTTTTAGTGGTCAACTTCAAGATCGCTTTCTGAACAACTGGAGAGGAGTTTTGAAAAACCCAGAGAGGTTTTTGTCAATCACGGACCTAATAACAAAAACCTCTCTCAGATTTGCAACATGTGTCATAGTTTGGGAGATTTGAATGAATCTTTACAACCCATTTTTCCAGATTTAAGCATTTAATGATTTCTTGTTTTAGTCATCATCTTTGGGTGCAAATTTCGAGAAGTTGGAGAAGAATTTTTGAAAACCGAAAGAGGTTTTTGTCAAGCACAAACCCGATAATAAAAGCCTCTCTCAGTTTTTACATAGGTGTCATGATTTGGAAGATATGAAATGATCTTTGAGGCCTATTTTCTGAATTTTGCCAAGCCAGATTTGTTGACAAAGTTATAGAATTTTTGAAATTCGACTTGGTGGACCTCCAACTCAGCAAGGTTCACCCCAAATTGATTTGGATAGTGAAGCTTGAAGATTTTTCTACCAAATCCCATGATTTTCTCTTCAGTTAGTCCATTCTAAGTGAGTCAAAGATCAAATCCTAGATAATAGGATATGGACATATTTTGCAAATATTTTATCCCTAAAGCCTTGTAACAACTCTCTATCTTTGGCAACTGATGGATTTCGACCCCCTTAGCTCTAGAATGATACCTTGGCTTTATATTGTAAGGAAAATGGTAGCAGAAGGGTTGGGGAGTGTGTGGGGAAGAGTTTTATTGAGTGCATATTGTAAACTGTTTTTCTAAGATTAATGCAATTTGCTGGACCGGAAGTACCTGGAACTTGACATCTGAGATACATGTGATTATTGCTTTTTTATCCTTGTGATCTTATGTGCATGTAATTTTCGTGTTTCAATCAATTTATGTGTGTTTTCCTCTATATGTTAAAGTGAGATGCATGTATAAGAATTTATCTGAAACTGATACTCTGTGTATGTACTCACCTTCTTTATTCTGCTATAATTACCTTGGGATTCATCCCTGATAGATGCCTTGAGGGATTAGTGTCTTTCTGTTATTTCTACTACAATGACATTCAAATGGTATAAAGAAGTATCATCTATCTTGCCTCTGATAAGCCATTTTCCAACTAACTAGTGTCCAACAGTTTGTTGATCTTTGATCTATGACTCCATTGCACAATGGACCTTCCATCTACTCTGCCACCAACATTTTTTCACTTTAAATCAGAGATCTAGCCTTTGAGTCAAAACGAAATCAATCCTTTCAATGATTGATTTGAAAGAGAGAGCCCTCTCTGGGTTGGAAGGGCTACCTTCCAGCCTCAAGTTGGTTTGTGGTTACCTTTGTGATTTGTCTCTACAACCTAGTCAATTTAGAGAATGATAACAAGGATAGGTTGAACCCACTTTGACGATGTGGATGCCTCTTTGCTTGAGCGCTTTGGTGTAATGGTTTGGTTTCACATTGGAGGTGAGATATTTGAGCATGGATTGAGCCATTTTGATGGAGCACTCACCTACTTGGTATATGTTGAGGCACTCACCCC
>ML785602.1:213522-224477 GCA_009831015.1 Picea engelmannii | reverse complement strand
ATGGAAATGGATTATTGCATGTAATATCATTGAATTCTTGCATGACTTTATTTCCTAGTGAAGTGATACCCTAGATGGTAGCTTGAAAGTGGATCTATCCTTTACCATTTCCTTTGCAATTTTGGTAAATATTCCAGCCAATTGAGGGCTGTTATAGCATGCTATTGGCTGCAGTTTTAGACCTCAGTACATTGATAAAACATCTGTCTTAGAGGCCCATTTGACTCCATTTACCCAATCTGGAAAATGGGCACTGATCTTCCTCTTTCAACTACCCAAAACACATAAAAAAATCTTTATTTTCTATTTTACAATCTGAAATTTTACAGCAGAATATTCTAAATTTCTGATTGCTTATTAAGTCCTACAAACCTACATTTACCCATCTTAAGTTGGACTTGTATTACGGTTTTGCAACTATATAATTTCCAGCTTGTTTTCCTTTACTAGATTTGCTTTTAGCCTAGAAAGTATCACTGTTTAACATATTTTAATTGCCTGAAATATTGCATTGTGTAAATCTGGAAATTAATTCACTACAACTAAAACCCTACAACCAGATTTACCCTAAGTCCTTTAAACACACTCTTAATTTGCATTTGTTGGACTTAGATTGCCTTAGTGATTCCCCCCTTGAGCAAGAGGAGAGTTAGCCTCAAGAGAGAGATAAGGTTACCGAGATGACAGTGGGTAGCTGATCTAAGTCACCCTTGGAGTCTCACATGTATGGTCGGGACTTTTACATTGAGTGAGAACCGAGGATATAACTGGGTGCTTCCCTAAGGTTCTATTCCTCATCCATGTGTGGGGCAGGCATACTCATTCTCAAACCAGTTGTGACAATGCACCCCCCATCCTAGGCTTGCTTCCCTTGTAGCAGGGGATTTAAACCCCCATGACATAGGTTAATGTGTGCGTGGAAGACCCGACACCACTTCCTCACTTTTGCTTTTAACCCTTAGAACCTAGGCCTCAACACTAAAAGTGCTTTGATTTAACCACCTGACCACAACCCCCTTGACCTCTCCGTCATTATTGTTTATTTTGCTATGATTATCTCATCTATGCCCATATTGGGTATTATTATCTATTTTGCTATTATTATCTTATTTATGCACATATTGGCTACACTACTCAGTTTGGTCTCAGAGTTTTCATTCTAATTGAATGGCTTTGATGCAAGTCCATCATTCTTATTATTCTATAAACTTGAATCTGGTGCACAAGATTGTACACAATCTACATAGTAAAATATGGGAGCAAACCACAGTGCTGATTGATTTTGGCCCAATTTGCTTACTAAAAACGATTTAAAGTTAAACAGTAGAGCAGAAAGCACAACAGGACCTAATCTCATGAATCCATTATATGAACTTCATTCTGGCTCTTATGGCTTCTGACAAAAGGGTTTGACTATACATTACCTTCTCTCTAGCTACCCTGTTTGTTTGGGGTTAAGATGGCAGATATTTATTTGGTACTGTAACAAATTCAATTAGTGGGAAGAATGTTACGTACAATGTATTTAGTGTGAATTCACTTTAAGATTGTGTAGTTGAAAATAAGAATCTTCATTATGTGAATAATTAAGGGAAATAATTTTGCAAGCTATGAGACTTCACATCTGGAAATACGTCTTGGAACTAGGATAATTAAATACCTCTACAGACCATCTCACGAATTTTGAATATGGAAACATAGGAAACATTTATTATCATTTTCTTTTAAAGTTTGACTGGTAATTTGGACAGGGGCATTTGGATTTATTTTTGAAATAGATGGGAATCTGTAAAGCTTAATGTTTTTAATATCACGTTATTTGTTGATAATTTTTTCTATTTTCTATGCCAGGAATACATTCAAATTCTTTTGAAGAAGTTTCCAGACAGTATCAGAGTAGGTGAGTAACTTGTGAAAGCTGTATAAATTAATATCTTGTAACTAAATGCTGTATAAATTAATATCTTGTAACTAAATGCTGTATAAATTCGATACAACAATGTTTATACTTGGTCCAGTATCAGAGTAGGTGAGTAACTTGTGAAAGCTGTATAAATTGATAGCTTGTAACTAAATTCTGTATAAATTAGATACAACAATGTTTATACTTGGTCCATGGCTGAACTTTCTCTGCCCATATTTTTTCTTTTGGGGGAAAGGACAAAATTGTTACTCATGAAGTGGAAGTAACTATGAGGAGTGAACTTCACATGCATATTCTATATTTTATTAGCCAAGTTATGAGTCATGATATTAACAGATTGTGGATATCAGGCAGGCTGGAAGGAATGTGGTTTGAGGCTAAAGGATCCTGGACACAAGCAGACAAAGTTTACTCAGGCCTATTGGAAGAGCATCCATTAGACCAAGTAGGTTTCCTCCCATGACTAATGCTGATTTATATCATCATATTAGTATTTTCCTACTATCTCAAGGTCCTAATATTACATGTATGGTGGTGGTGAGAACTTTTTCCATAAGCAGTGAATTCTGGAAAGTACTCTACAGTCAAGGTGGAAGTTGTCATGTTCATGTGTAATACTTATAAACCAAATATAAGAAAAAATGAAATTGAGGTCTATAATGTAGAGGGAGAAAAAGGCAACTATAATTACCATACTATATATATCTGGATTCTGAATTAGCATAGATCCATCTTAACCCTGGGTCTTCTAAGCATGGAGAGTTTTACATCTTGTTTTTTTAGATCCCTTTTGGTGCTTATTAGATCTGGGGTTAAGTTGGATCTATGCTAGTTTTTCCAGAATGCAATTGAGGTTTTTGAAACATCTTTGGATGCTGGAAAACATTTTGAGGATGTCTCCAAATGGCAGGAAATGCAGAGCAGTTTTCGGCTGTTTCCATAAACTACTGAGGCTGTTTCATGCCAGTTTCTCAATGCTTTTGGTGGTTTTTGGCATTTTCACCCTTTTCGAAAATTTATTTAAAAAAGAACAAAAGGGGTTTCCAACCCAACTTGACAACACTAACCCTAAAGCAACATTTCTAGAGCAGGAAAACATTAACATAAAGAACAAAACAAGAAAGACATTTCATGAAAGGCGAAGGGAGAAATGAACTATAAAAAGATGGTAGTTTTTAGTTGAGAATTTTCTCTCCATTTTTGGAAAACGTTTCCTGACATTTTCTTCCTTTACTACTGTTTCAAAAGAAGTCTACTCCACGTTTCTTGTCCTTTCTAGACTGTTGTAGTTGTTGATTGTTGTTTTTTGTTTCTTGTTTTTGAAACTCAGGGACACATACATGACAAGTCTATTTGATAATGAGTTTACAACTAAAGGAACTGGCGTGAATGTGTGTTTCCTATTTGTAGAAGTGACCTTAATTGCTAGGATATTTGTGCCAATGGATACAGATAACCAACAATTTTTTTTTGTAAAATATCATGCGTAATCTGAAAGGGAAGAAGTATTTGTCCCTGTAAAAGTGACTTGTGTCTTGGTGATATTGGTTAGGATTCTGAAGAGAGAGAGAGAGAGTACAACTAAATATGAATCAGATGCATCAACACCTTGTAAAGAACCTGTGACACAAGAGAGGAATAAAGGAAATATATTAATATCCAAGAGTAAGCAAATGCAATCAATGGGCTGACAAGGTAAATCATGTGAAAGAACATCAAAGAAAACTGTGGAGAGATTAGATGAGATGAAAGATGACCTTTCTTATGTGTGGGTGCCATGAAAAATGACCTTTAAATTCAAGGCATACTAACTTGCAGAATCTATGCACACATAAGAATTCAACCTTTTAATAGTTAGGAACAAGTTACATGGCATTTATCACAACAAAAGTAGGGAAGTTGTAGAATCTATGCACGCATAAGAATACTACCTTTTGATAGTTAGGAATGCGTTACATGTTATTTATCACAACAAAATTAGGGAAGTTGACTGTGGTGTGCAAGGGCATGGAAGCAATAATGTATGCTGTGTACCAATTCTCACTTGTTAAGGTCTTTAGGCGGTCAATGAGTCACATATGGAGATAACGATACAGAAGAAGAATGTTCAAATAAACAGAATGGAGAAACAGAGACAGTGCCCAACAAAAGGATTGGGAAAAGAGAATAGTTTCCTTTAAACTATGCCTATCATTATATTATGCATGATTACTTATTTATGTTGTCTGTTTGTCACAAAATTGGATACTGAGTATAAAAATATATCTTCGGCTTATAATAATAAAAATAATAATAATCTAATTTAAGGTCACAGTCTAGCCAGATGCTAAATTGACGTATGAATTGACATATGAGACCCCCTTGTTTGTGAGACGAGGGAGTCGGGACCCGCTCAGTGCAGCGATTTGACTTCTTGGTCTAAGGAATGTACATACCCTACCTTCCTCTGGATTTGAACCTGTGATCCCCAAGGAGGAAACACATGTTCTTAACTATTAAACCCAGTCAAACTGTACTGGCCTATAATAGATTACTTGATAGAAATAACTTTTCTTATACGAGGAAGACTAAAAGTAGTCAAGAATTGAAATGGAAAGTAGACCAAAGTTTAAAGTTTAAACCCCTTATGTCTCACTGTTTCCTCCCACCTAAGGAAATTGTTCCTGTTTCTGCTAATCCCAAGGGGTAGTTCCCTTCCAACAAAGTATGCAATAGTCGTTTGGCTTTTTTTGTAGTTGGGGTCTTTGTATGGACCTGCATGTTTTCCGATAGTGGGATAAAAGCATGTTCTAAAAGTGGAGTGCTTGTACCACCAGTGGTGGACTGCTTGATCACTTTGAAGAGCTTCGAAATGGAAACCTGTAGGATATCCTCCCTGTTTAAGAATAAAACCTGCAGAAGTTTGTTATAGGTGAGGAAGTGTAAGCACTGGTATAGAAGATATCACTTCCTCGATCTTTGTTTGAGACAGAAGTAGTTTGTAGAGGCTGTGTAACTACAGTCCTATAGTCTATTGGTTGGTGATTAACCTGCTTTGTCACAACACTCATAAAGCACTGTGAAGTGGGGCTGTAATGGTCTAGTGTGTTGCAACGATCGAGGTAACGTGGAATATTTCCAACAGTGATCAAACTTGGGAGAGATTGGGTTGCAGTTGATGTTCTTGTACAGGTGTCGTGGTAGCTTTTTCTCATGAGAGTTCTCCTGGTTGTTTTTATTGGAACACTGTTATATTGCTTGTACTTTTCTAGAGAAGTGTGATTGACTGAAACAGAAGTTGCAATAATAGGATTTTGAGCACTAACGGTTGCAGCAGGTGTGGCAATTATGGGCTCAATTGCTAGAGAAGCAGGGCCCAAAGAACTAGTATTAACTTTTTCCTTGTGATGTGTGGAAAATGTCTAAGAAATAGAATAACTTTTTGCTGTTGAGGTTCTTATTGGAAGTGTTGCGCTATGAATTGCTGCTGTTCTATGAATTGCTAGAACATAGCCTTCATCCATTGCATTATCTGCAAGTTCAAATCAAGTCATTGTTGATGCTGGCATTGCAAGTCTTTGACTTGTTTTGTGATGACGCTCACATTATTCTGTTAGAACTTGGATATTGTTCCTTGTGGGAAACTGTAAAATATCAAATTAGTAAATTCTTGCAAAACAAATAATCTTGGACAAAAACTTGAAGCATTGAACAAAAATAAATTAAGTTTCCCTCTTTCTTTCTTCCCGCGAAAAAAAGAAGAGCTCTTTTCATAGAAAAATTTGCAATGGCATCTTTATAAACAATTCTTATTTAAAGATGGATAAGATGAAATAAGATAATTTTATTAATGCTCACAAGCGACCAAAAAAGTAGGTTCATTGGGACTCTACAACCAGTAACGACTCACTGTTGGAGTGCGAAGGCTATTCCTGAAATCTAAAAAGGTAAAGATACCTGCCAGTAAAAAAGTACAAGTAAAAACAAAAAGAGAAAGCTCTACTCATCCTTAGGTATAGATTTAAAAGTAGAGGATGACGAAGAAGATTTTGTTGCTGCCTCAATCACTTTGAAGGTGCCAGTGCACTGCATGATAATGTCATTGGGGGAGTGCTTGGGGCTGAGAGGGCATAGTTGGGTGATCCTAGGAGGAAACATGATGTAGTCAGTAGAAGTTCTAACATTTGAGGCTGTTGAGAAGAATCTAGTAAATTAGTAATAGAAGTCTGTGTGCCACATGATGGCTTGTCAGCCGATCCTGAATCGCAAGGTATGATTTAAATTGTTTATGCCATTGACATGACAGAGGGAAGGTCTTGGTGGGGCAAATAGCTGAAACCTGAGATTTTGGCTCTGCAAGATTTTCTCTCCGGTCAAATGTGTTACTAAGATTGTGGAAATGACACAACAATGAGATCGCAAGATGGTGATGGAGGAGATAGGTTAAAAAACCAATGAAGGGCAAGTTGTGGGTAAGAATGCTGTAGAAGAGGCTGAGAGGAATTCACGAAGCAGCATTGGGAGGGTGGTGCCTTTGTAGAATGAGATTGGTTGTGCTCAGCAAAGGCAGAGATGCAAACAAAGTGACTGAGATTGGGTGTGGTTGTGTTGTTGAGAAAAAATGTTATGAAGGGATTGGTGTGGCTTTAGAAGGCAGTGGGCTGAACGAGCAACCAAAAGGCAATGTATACAGTGGACGGGAGACCATGTGAGCATATGGAGTAAACATTGAAACAATGTGCTGGCAATGTACAATTAGTTTTGAGGATGCGAGACACTGCTGTGGGAGAGACCGCCCTGTAAAAGTCTAAAAAATAATAATAATGAAATTACCATGAACAAAAGTAAAAACCATGTTTATGTTAAAACAGCATGGACCACTGAGAGGCCCATTCATTGTCCCTGACCACTGTATAAAATCTGCTACAATCTTGATACCCAGCTGCCACATTAGTTTCAGTGAATGCAGCAAGCACACATGGATGTCATAGGGATTATAATTTACCCAGGTATGGAAATGTTGCTTTTCTGTATTGCATCGAATCTATGGAAATGAGGTCGTTCTATAATGCACCCAAGGTATGGAGATGTGTTAAATCTGTAATGCGTCCAACACAACGTTTACATATGGACATTATAGAAATGAAGTCATCAGTTAGGATATGCAGCGGTTGGATACAATTGGGAGCTTGTCCATAAATGGATGGAAAAACTATCAACTCTTTGCAGGCTGGCAAGATCTCTACTGTCAAGAGACTCTGAGTAAGTCATGTATGGGGATGAGAGGTCTCCTAGACATGGATTGCTTAATTCACAATCAAGAATGGAAAGTCATTTTACTGGGTATATGCACATGATTGAATTTGAATTTATTTTTGGATAAACCTTTAATCCACAGAAGCCTTTATCACTTTCTGTAAAGTAAGGGGGTTTGTATAGCTCTGTTTCTCCGTTTTCTCCATTTTAGACCAACACGATCCATTCAACTATTGTTAGGATCTGTTTGTTGATTAGATTCTGTAGTCGATGCATTAAATTCAAGCATATTTGTCAAACCTTTACTTATCACCAAATACCTCTTTGTAAGTGGCATCCAAGGATCCACACTACAATAAAATTCATGGTTTAGTGAGGTTTTTCCAGAAGTAGAGAAGAGCACCTGTGGGGCCTAGTTGGATTCAGTTTTGCTTTTTACAGCAAACCTTCTACAGGTGTGATATCCTGGACGAACAAAATGAATTCCACTTATCTATCATGTTTGGCCAATTCACTACAAACTCACAGTGATGTGATATCAAACTACAGGATATCAGGGGCAAGTGAAGAATTTGGTAAACATCACTGTACTTATTCCTATGTCTGTTGTTCACTTTCTCAAATCCTCTTTGGATTGTAATATCAATAAATGATAGATATTCAGGGGAAATGGATTGGTCCAGCTCAACTAGAGTGTTCATATTCCTATCCCAGACATACTGTTCCTCAAGCTATATTTTTAGAATGCAATATGGATGATTAAGAGAAGCCGAGTGATCTTATTCCAATCACCAATGCTCTAGTCCCCAGCTCTCTTCTGCAATCTTCAAGTTACTGCTGCCTCCATTGTTGAATGATGGGGTGAAGTGGAAACAAGGATGGATGCAAAAGTTGTATTGAAAGGGTCTGCAAAAAGGGATGAACTTAGAAACAAATGGAGAAGAGCCTAAGCTATAGAGAATTATTATATAGAAGACATTATGGGACAAAATGTTTCAAACTCTTCCTTGAATCTCCATCCTTTCCTCAAAATTTCAGGATATGCTTTATAGCCAAAACCTGAGTGAGTGAAAGACTATTTGTTTGTTGGAAAAGGCTCAAGTAGTTGTAGAAAATACCAAATTTGAATGATTTCCTTACGATATAGCAATGAATGATTTCAGAACTTACATGGGCATATGCAAATGGCATTTGGAAGTTGAAGCACGCTCAACTAATGCTGACTGACACTATGCTGTTTCTAAATCTACGAATCATATTTAATCAAGATTTCCCAGAGTTACTGAAAATCACATTCGCTACAACTTAAATGTAAGCATTTGGTCATCTAAATAGGCTGTTCAAGCCTACACAAGGTGAACTGTATGGGCAGATGCCCTCTATGCAAGAGATGGATGTAATGGAGGCCAGGATACTATGGTAAGGTAAGTGAGAGCTATGGTGGAGTGACATTTGATCTTGTTATATACTTCCTATCCTTTTATCAAAACGCAGATGAGTTCAAATCCGATGCACTTTGAACATTGCATCCCTTATTTAAATGTCTTATGAGTTATAAACAAGATACATCCTTGAAGTATATAAATAAGAAGGAAGAGAAATTTCTTAATTCTGAATAAATTGGTTCAAACTTGAATTAGCTGTAAATTGGCTTGCATTTGGGCCATGGTATCATGTTGGTGGCCTTGACAACTTGCAAGTTAAAGGTATTTGATGTGGCTGATACTGAAAGTTTACATGTCAATCTGATCGTATAGGTGTCCAACTAAAATCTCCCTTGCTTGATTTGAAATGGAACTTGTAGAGAGAAAAACTGTAATGTTTTGTTCAAAACACTTCGAACCTCGTAAGGCTAAGCGAGGTAGGCGGGAATGATACCCTAAATTATAAGCCTCAAGGAAATGATAAATAATTCACCTTCATGAAATCTTAGCATTTAAATCTTTATTTAAAAAATGTTTATAGATGTTTTCCAATTTTTTAATTTTCTTCAAATAAATATTCAATAAAATATAAGTAAATACATAATTTAATGAAAGAATAACAATAAAATAATTTACAGAATTAAAATAAACAAGATATGTGCAAATTACTGGAAGAATAAACGGAAATAAAATTTAATAAACTTGCAGCAATAGTTGATGATAAACAGAACAGAAGTAAATGTAAAAGAAACTAAAATAATTCATTAAAACAGTGAATGAACTTAGCCATGAAAGCAATGCTTTCTTGATTACTATATCAGTTATAACAAAATAGCTTCTTCAAGTTCCTGTGAGAACTTGGACCAAAGAGTTCTTTGGAAGCTTTAGATGTCAACAGAATCATACAAAAGCAACCAAGTGCATGAAAAAGAAAAGAGATTCTATTATCTGACTTGGACCACTTCAAGTAATGTGATACCCATAGTTATAATCTGCATAAGATAACATCAATTAGCACTGCACAGAATCAGAACTACTAAAGAGAGCAATCCATGCAGAAAAATAAACAACCTTAAGGAATCTGATCAAAATCAGCCTCACTTTGCCTTTCCTTTCCACTTTTAAAGAAATCACTGCTGTCAACAAAGCTATTTAGCCCTCATAAAACTAAGTATGTATGAAAGATAATCGATTGCAGAAAGACTTCTCAAAGCTTCAACATACCTCTCTTTGAATATTTTCCTCTCGTCATTGATCTCTCTTCTCCTTTTGTACTCCTTTCCAGTAGTTACCTAGTTTCAACCGCTTGTTATATTTAATAAATATTCATGGGAAATAGAGGAGAAAAATAGGATCAATAAAACTTTAAATTAATAAAGTAATTTTGGGATTATATTAGTGACTCACATAAGATAAACATGGGTCCCACTAAACTTATTTAAGGCTTATGTCTTCACATCAATTCTGTACCACTTTTCACTCCATTAAACTTTTCAAAACAATAAATAAACAATAAATATAAAATCATACACACCTCATGACCATAATGCCAATTTTCACACGCAACTCTATGTGACTAATTTCAGATCTGAAAATTGCTTCCTAGTGAGCAAACAGTAAACCCTAGTTTGTTATCACTGAACAATTTTACACTGAAACTTCAGAGATGAATCATCAATACACATGCGACACAAAATTTCTGTTTTGTAACTTTGTCAAATTTAGAAATTATGAGGGCAAAAACCAACCCTCCTAGCTGTCACAATTACACCAAAACTGAGGACAACCTTGTCTGTTAAATTTAAAGCAGCTGCAAGAGCCATTCTCCGGGAGGATGGCAAAGACCCTAGCTGAGATCTAGGGCCCCCAGTGCACTCTTGGGGATTTGGTCTAGGACCAAACAGTCAGTGCCATGGCAAAAGACCCTTGTAAGGGCCCCCAATATATGACTGGGGTTCTTGGTCCGGAACCAAGCAGTTAAAGCCCCTAGATATGTCTAGGGCCCTTGGAAGTGTCCAGGGTACCCATGCCTGGGGCATGGGTTGATCCTTGGTCTTGTACCTTGGTGGATAAGACCCCTGCGAGGGCCTCCAGTAGATGACTGGGGTTCTTGGTCTAGGACCAAGCAGTTAAAGCCCCTAGATATGTCTAGGGCCCCTGGAAGTGTCCAGGATACCCATGCCTGGGGCATGGGTTGATCCTTGGTCTTATACCTTGGTGGATAAGACCCCAGAGATGTTCTGGGGCCACCTGGTCCTTGATCAGGTGTTTGTTGGTATGTGTCTTCCTTGAAGGTAGGCATGACCACATGAGGGATGTATCCCATATGTAGTGATGATAAAATCAAATAGGGTCACTTTGAAAATGAATGG
>ML785602.1:194726-213448 GCA_009831015.1 Picea engelmannii | reverse complement strand
AGTTTAATTTATAACATGTTTAATTAATATTTATATTAATTAAATATGTTAATTTCTTAATATCACTTTAATTATTATCTTTTCAATTACCCCTAGTCTAACCCCTAGCCTAGTATAAAAAGAGATCTACCCTCCTCATTTTTCAACACACATTCTATTATGCTATTTATGCTATTCTTCAAGGGTGAGTGGATCCCTCCTTCCTTTGTAGCGGCCCCTTTTGCATTTGTTGGTGAAGCTTTTCTGCTGTGGTAGATCAGCCCTTAAGGTGTTTCGGCCTTGTTGTTTTCTGCTGTGGTAGATCAACCCTTGAGGCTCTCTTTATGGTGGCTCGACCTTGATGTATTTTGCTGTGGTGGTGGCTCGGCCTTGATGCATTTCTGCTATGGCAGTTCGGCTCTTAAGGCTCCCTTTGTGGTGGCTCGGCCCTGTTGCTTTTGCTGTTGCAGATCGGGCCTCCTTGTTTGGATCATGGCCTCTCCCACAGATCGAGCTTCCCCCTTGTTAGATCTGGCCCTCTTGAGCAGGCCGTGGCCTCCCTTTGTTAGATCTGGCCCTCTTGAGCAGGCCGTGGCCTCTCCTTGTTAGATCTGGCCCTCCATGAGTAGGCCGTGGCCTCTCCTTATCAGATCGAGCCTTCTCCTGTATTGCATGTGACCTCTCCCTCTCAGATCTGGCTTTTATCTAAACTAGCCGTGTCCTATGACTGTATGTTTCATGATAGCCGTACCCCTTTGACACATGTGTGTTTTCTGCTGGAAAGTTATGTGGGTACTAGGGTTTGAGCACAACATCTTCTTTGTGGTGTTTTTCTTCTACTGGTGGCAAGAAAGTCTTTTTCATCTTTTGGCAAGGATCTAACCTATATGGCAGATTAATGACCCTAGATTTTGCTGAGCATAAGTACTAATGGAATCTCATCTCTAGTGTGTGTTTGCATCTCCTTCATGGTAAGTCTTCAAGGTAAGTGTCTTGTTCATTGGCTCAATTCTTTATTTATCTTAAGGTTTAATATGTTTGAGATCTGTTCCTATCTTGTTTAGATCTGATGTATATCGGACCCTGTTCTTCTTAGATCAGTTTGTGTTTGACATGTATAAGATCTATATCGACTTTATAGTTTAGATCTAGACACTGATCTACATCCTCTTTAGTTTACATTAGATGAATATTGAATATACACTTTCAGAAACTTATTGTTTCTCTTTTATGTTTCAAGCAGTGTTTGTTTACTGTTTTGAAGATGAGACTAAATTGCTATTCTAACTGAATTTTGAAAAAGGACTACTGTTCTGCATTACTTCTCTATTTCTAACATTGTCCTCTAAAAATCAGAAAAAATCAGCAAACCAAACCTCAACAAATCTCGGAAATTTCCCTGCCTACAATTCTGCTGCAGTTGCCACTTGTACGACCTGCTGACGTTAGCCGTATGATTGCTGATGTCAATTGTACGACCTGAAAACTCACACGTACGGACCTGTTCTGCTCCTGCACATGTGCGGCCTGTTCACATGTGACTGTACGAACTATCCGTATAGTTCTGTTCATATGTGCGACATGTACGGCTCACACGTGTCATCGTACCCTCTCTTCCACACATGCGGCTTGCTGCTTCTCCCTCTTTCTCATACGTGCGCCCTCTTTTAGCTGAAAAAAAGTCTTCCTTGGCTAAGCCAAAAACAAGAGTTCCTCTTTGAAACCCTAGGCCAGATTTGTCACCACTGGAGAATTTCCCTTGCTGAAATTTCCAAGCTCCTAGCACAAGTGCACTCTCACTTATGCTAACTCCATAATGACACAATGAGATTTGTCACAATCTCTCCTCTCCTTATATAAGAGTCTTATGAGTGAGTTTAGGAACCCCTTCTAAACTCAACAATTAATTAGAATATTTTATTTCTCTTTGTGGGTGTGAAACCTCAACACAAGCCCACAAAGCCCATCAACTTGCCCATGAGGCCCTAGCCTCATTCCAAGGCCGATTTCACTGAAACGAAAGGCTAATTTGGTGCCAATGAAGATTCCCACATGCCTAACACCATGGCCCCTTGTGGGAATGCCTCCTGAAGCTACAAAAGCTTCAACACATAATATATATGGAAAACGTCAAAATATATTAATATCAGGACCTCGTCCCTCCATATATCAAAATAACTTATGATATAAAACTTGATCCAAATGTCATAAGCATTATGGTTTTTAAGTCAAAATTAAAAATGTCAAATTAAGTCAAAGTCTCACCCATATCATCAAAGCAATCATAAACATGAAGTATCAATACTGAGATATTTCTGGAAGCAAACCCACATGAGCAATCTTTTTCTTACTATCTCCTTGTAGTTCGATAGTGCTTGCCTTGGAGTGAATAGAAGCAGACTTTGAAGACTCATAACTAGAGGACTTATCGAGAGGTCTCTTTCCTTTTTCATTTGTGGGCAACTTCAATGAAGAAGATTTAATCTCAATGCAGGGTTAATTTCAAGCAAATGAATTAGCTGAAGTAGCAATAGGAGCAATAACAGGTTCAAGTTGTTTTTTTATGGTTGCTGGGCCATTCTGCAATTCTAGAGACAAGTTTATTTAGATTTTCTTCCCACCCATCATTGACAAGGCCAAGTTGAGGATGCGAAGGAATGTCAACTATGCTTGGATGAGGCTGTAAAGGGGCATTAGCATGTCTAAAAGGCTAAGGTAAAGCTTGTTGCGCACCCAGGAAAAGATCTTGGTTTTGCACCAATTGATTGAATTCATTAGAGTTGGTGCATCGAAATGTATAGTTAATCTAATCCTCTTGTTCCTCCCTTCTTTCCAAACAACATTTGGCCTCCTTCCTTGTCCTCTTCGGGATCCCCAAGAACCTCAACTAAAGAAGCTCATCTAGTAATATGCATAAATAATGTCATTTTCCATTCCAAAAAATATCTCAAACTTATAACTTACTGTTAACTGCATGTAAACATAAATGTATAATACTTCACTAAATATTCATTCATACAGTTTAACTATGGCTTGTGTTAAGAAAATATCGTGGCTCTTAAAGACGAAATGGTAAGATTTGTACAGAAAATGAGCTCAATTTATACCAGGTATTTCTCTTCTTTTGTTATGATATTTCAAAAGGCATACATGTTTCTTTTTAATGGTACAAAAGAAACTTTCTTGTATACAAGTGGTAATGAAAGGAGTGTTTTCGTGCATATAGAGGAAAACAATGCATCCTGAAGCACACCCAAATATCAATTTTGAATTATAGAACTTTCCTTATAACATAGCTAAGGCGGAACATAAATCATGCCATTTGGAACTCATCAAATAATTGATATACTGTAGTTATATATGTGAAACCTTTTTTTTTTTCTTTTGTCAACAATTTTGACCAAACAGGGCATGATGGGTAAGTACAACAAAAACAAATGATGCACATGAATGTTATATTTAGCAATGGTACACATGTTGATGTTTTAGCATCGGACAAGTACTTCCACATAGGCTCGATGTCTAGCATTTGGAAGTCGTCCTTCTAACCTCTTAGAAAACTTTAGGAAGTTCACTTTATGAGTAGTTAATTAAAATGAATGTCCTTTTAATTAATTAAGTTAAATGCCTGATTTTACTTGGCATTAGTAACTTAAGTGAGTTGATTAAGTCCTAGTTGTTAGATCTAAAGTGAACGTGAGATTAGATCTCGGCCATTGATCACTTCGGAGAAGATCTAGGGTTTTGGACTTATGGTTAACTCAATGTAATAAAAGGCAACCTAGGTGAGAGGATGAGATACACTAAGTAGAGAGTGAGGAGATCTCATTGAGTGGGTGAAGAGAGTTCATCCAAGTGTGAGTGGGCAGGGTTGAGGAAAGGTGTAAAGGGGTAGCAAGGGAGATAACAACTAAGTGGGCTAGGCTATTTGCAGCAGTATTGTATTTTTCCGATGGGCTGTTATCCCAGGATGAGAGCCCAAGATTTATAATTATAAATCAAACTCAGATCCGGTTTTCCCTTTGGGTTTTTTTCCAGGGGTGTTTACCCGAATATCTATTGTGCAATGCGATTGGTTTTTGTTTTTAATGCTTCCGCTAATGTTTCGTTGATAACCTAGCTGTGTAGTTAATAAATAAAGTGATTTTATTTAGAGTTAAGTGTCGAGTGCTAGGTTTAGTTAAATCAACATGGTAATAGAGTCAAGACTTCGAGGAAACCAGATTGCACAGGTGAGATTATTTGCAGTGGGAAATTTTATTTTGCAGAGTAAAGTTAAATTAATAAAAAAAGGGACAATGTACAAGTCGTATGTACAACCGTCGTCGTATAGCCGTACATTTGTAGAGGCAGAGTGTCAGGCTGATCGTGCTGTGAGGAGGCACTGTTGAGATCAGGGTTGCTATGAGGATTGATCGTGAGATGTGGGTTGAGTTTGCAGTTGGACGACTGGGTAAAAGTCGTGGGACTACAGATCATGAGTTGAATCGCAGTGGTCGAGCGTGTTTTAGATCGGATTGGGCTGCAGAAGCTACAGATCGGGCATGAGCTCAAGTGTGCACAGGCAGAGGTCGAAGTGATGAATTAAAAATTGAGCTGGGTGTTGGTGTGATTTGGTGGTTGGCTGGGAATTGTCAGCAGAGGTCGAACTGATCTGCTAAGTGAAATAGCGCGCTGCTTGACGACGAAACTAAGAGTGGCAGAATTACGTGGAGTAGCCGGTCGTGAAGAGTAAGTCGTTGGGTCGCTGAGTAAAACTGCCATGACAAAGTAAGGAGCTGTTGGTAAAGAGTTATCGCCGATAGAGGAAACAATGCATGAGAGGGGATGTGAACATGACACAGGAGACGAATGTAGGTGAGTCCGCCAACATAGAAGGTAACAGTCGACAAATAGACTACATGAGGGCTGTTGTGTTGGTGGCAACGGGGCCACACGAGTAAATCAGGCCGTCGCGTGGATTGGGCGTGTAGAGAGTTGTAGGCAGCTACAACAACCACAGGAAAAAGAAGAGCCCTCGACCAACAAAGGAGCTGTTAACAAGCTGCCAAGTAAGCCAGTCACCAGAAACAACGGGGCCACAGGGCCGAGTTAGTGGCGGGTAGCCCAATTGGCAAAGGCATTCGAGCAACCCACAGAGGTCCGAGAAGACTCGAGCAACAAGCATGCATCTTGGGCAGTGGGCAAGTGCCTTGTGAAGCAGGTTGAGATAGTCGGGCAAACACCCAGAAAAGGCTCTAGGCAGCCTAGAAAATACCCTGGCAACAACAAAAGGCTTCGGGTAGCCCTTGGCAGGGATTTAGGCAGCAGGTTCAAGCAATTGGGGAAGCAATGGAGTAGACAATGTTCATCAAAGGAGTTGTGGCATGAGAGAAGATCCCTTATTGGTCAAGGTTGTGGGATGACTTTGTTCAGGAGGAACTTTGGGATGAAGAGTTGAATGGAGGCAGGTACAAGAAGGACGATGAGAATGTTGCTCTTTCCAACAAGGTAAAGAAGGGCAAGAAGTTTGCTAGTGGAGAGTCTACTTCTCCAGATGGCAAGAAGGACATCAACAAGGTCAAGTGCTATGCATGTCGCAAGTTTGGGCACTATGCAGGTCAATATCTGAACAAGAAGAAGGGTGGAAACATGACACAACCAGAAGTAGCTACGTCGACAAAGGCTCAAGATGAGTTTGCCAAGAAGTTTGAACAATCAGAGTTTTTACTTGTTTCCTAGACTTGATTGAGTACCATATCAGCTGATGCATGGTTGATAGATAGTGGAGTTGCATGTCAAATGATAGGAGCACAAGAGGTGTTCAAGAGCTTCACAGAGTTTGACTCTGATTTGTATGTGGAACTTGGTATGTGTACCAAGCATGCAGTGCAGGGATCTGGAACAATGCCATTCCGGATGGAGTCATGAGGCATATTGAGAGTGACAAATATGCTATGGGTGCCATAACTCAGGAGGAGTGTGCTCTCAATCTCAGCCATTGAGAAGAAGGGCTATGAGGTATTGTTCCAGGATGGATAGGCATTGATCATGCACAGAGGATCTAGCTTAGATAGAGCAACTGTTTTTGGAGTTAGAGGGAGAAACTTGTATTGGCTAAAGGGTCAGCCCATGCGAGCTATGGCAAGCAACAACAGAGTGGCAGAGAACAAGGAGCATACATGTAGCTCTGAAGGTTGAGTAGCGCAGAGGGAGTCAGCGTTCAGGTTCAGGTGGGAAGGAGCAACCTTCCAAGTCTGTCTAGAAGAAGTCATGGTATAAGATGACCATGTAGGATGCTCAGAAGCAAGAGGCTTCTAGGAGCATAGGCAACAAGTCTTCACAGCCAGGTCCTAGCGAGATGACAGGGATAACTTTCGTATCAGAGGGAGTAGACAATCAGGTGGATTGGAGAGCAGGCATGGTAGCAGATTTGATAGAGAAGATGGAGCCACCTTCAAGTGGTAGAAGTACCTTCCTCACTAAGAGGGAGTGTTGATGTATTGCCATTGGACATGTACTTCCACATAGGCTCGGTGTCTAGCATGTGGAACTCGTCCTTGTAACCTCTCAGAAAACTTTGGGAAGTCCACTTTATGAGTCATTAATTAAAGTGGATGTCCTTTTAATTAATTAAGTTAAATGCATAAGTTTACTTGGCATTAGTAACTTCAGTGAGTTGATTAAGTCCTAGCCATTAGATCTAAAGTGAACTTGAGATTAGATTTCAGCTGTTGATCACTTTGGAGAAGATCTAGGGTTTTGGACTTAGGGTTAACTCAATGTAATAAAAGACAACCTAGGTGAGAGGATGAGATACACTGAGTCGGGAGTGAGGAGATCTCATTGAGTGGGTGAAGAGAGTTAATCCAAGTGTGAGTGGGCAGGGTCGAGGAAAGGTGTAAAGGGGCAACATGGGAGATAACAACTAAGTGGGCTAGGCTATTTGCTGCAGCATTGTATTCCTCTGATGGGCCATTATCCTAGAACGAGAGCCCAAGATTTATAATAATAAATCAAACTCAGATTTAGTTTTCCCTTCTGGGTTTTTTCTAGGGGTGTTTACCTGAATATCTTGTGCAATGTGTTAATGGTTTCAGTTTTTATGCTTCTGCTGATTTTCGTTCAGTAACCTAGCTGTGCAGCTAACGAATAAAGAGATTTTATTTTGAGTTAATTGTCGGTTGTTAGGCTTGCAGTAATTTAACAACACCAACAACTTGAGCTATTCATTGACATTTGAGTATGAAGGTGACGGGGAAAAGAAAAATATATATGTTCAACGCATTTACAAAACCAAATCTATATCGGTGTCGCAAATGATAAATTAAGTATGGATATGATAGAGCATCCGTCTTTCATAATGAGTAGAAGAAATAAAATGGAGCAAAATAAGATAAATATGATGGGTGAAAAGCCCTGTTTGGTTTTGTTTAAATTCTATCAAAATGTTTAAAAACGAAGCATAATAACGTGGAACGAGGATGAAGGGAAAATGAAAGAATAGTTCTAAGCCATTTCAAACTTGGAAATGAACATTTAGTTACACATTATCATCTATGTTCACAATCAGAGAATAAAACCAACATACCTTGACTTGGGCATTAAATAACAACACAATAAACCTTCTGGCTATGCATTATCAACCTCCACTAGCTTGGCTCTTTAAATCTTCTTTTGAATCGGTTGCCAATTTCTAGGTATTCACCATAATTGAGTTCGAATTTACTACTTGAGAGTAAGACAATTTTTTAGCTCCATTATTAGCCTCCAAAGCTTACGGGAATGGCAAAACATACACATAAACCCTAATGTATCTCAATGTTGCCATACACGAAATCTGTCAATACTAAATGCATTTGTGAACTCCATCACATTGTCGTTAATGCCAACAACCATCCACTATATAATACATATATCAACGTCCAACTATATAACATGCACTCAAACCTTATCACCTCTAATGCAAGCTTATAATATAACATACACTCAAACCTTATCACCTCTAATGCAAGCTTATAATATACGATCGTGGGCCTTACAAAAAGTTTATGACATACATAAAACTTCATTTAAGCCTTTGATGCCAATCAACACAACATTATATCTTAAGCTTTGTTACATAATAAGTTGTCAACAATATACTTTGTTAAATTCTCTAACCTAGCACCACGATAGTTAACTCAAAATAAAATCGCTTTATTTAATTAACTGCACAACTTGGTTATCAATGAAAAATAAGTGAAAGCAAAATAAAAAACCAAACACACATTGCCCAAGAGATTTCTGTAAATTTCTGAGGTACTAAAGGCTGCTCAACAGATCTGTCATATGATCTCTTGTTGAGCTCTAAGTTCAAGGTCTTCAAATTGTTTCACTGCTGTTTTGTGACAGTCACTAAATCTGATTTTCTGCTCTTGAAAATCTGCCTTTAACTTTGTGATTGCATGCTCTTTTAAGGGTGCTCTTGCAAGTGTTTTGGTGAACAAAGTTAGCACATGCATAAACCTTAAAACAAACAATACCCTCTTAGATCTTTAAGCACACATGACAAATGGACTCATGGGTTTTTGGTCAACATGACCCTGGATAAAACCCCCCCTGTTTGGAGATAGATGTATATATAGAGATCTCAAAGCAAACTGCTACAAAGAGAAAATATAACAATGGAACTTGATACAATATCAATCATTTTCAGATTGCTTTGGAGTTCCTGAATAATGGTGCCCCTTTTAGACTTGTCCGCCCTTTCCTCTTTATGCATGCTAGAAGATGTTCGTGCCCTTGAATGTTCCTTTGCTTGAGGGATGGATCCTTGTGCCATCTCTCACAGATGAAACACCTCTCCAAGATCCAACCCTCACCACAAGCAAATCTCTACACTTCAAGTGCACCCCAACAAGTGCCCCCTCAACAAATGCGCACCTCTCATGCTAGTTGCGCTCTTCACCAAATGGGTGTGCGCTTCACTAGCTCACGCTCCAACCAAGAAGAAAACCAAAGCTAGATGTGCGCTAGCCTCTCACTAAGACACCTCCTCAAGCTTTTCCGTCTCAACAATGGCTTCCCTCTCTCAATGGTGCGCCTCCCTTCTCCTTACCTTCACTCCACAACACACGTGAACAATATGAGCCTATCTTTGCCCTATGCACCCCTTTAGCCTTCCAAGGCCAAACCTAAAGGATCAGTGGCTAAGATTAACTCTTGCCAAGTCTAATCAATGGGTGAGATCTCATCTCATAAATCTCACTTGGAAATCCACTTTGCTCAAGTTTCCATAGTTTGCTTTATGTCTCTTAATTCACCCACATTGTGAATTAATAGTCACTTTATGATTTAAGTGACAAATTTCACTTTATGACTTAAGTGACTAACTCAAAGTGAAATTAGATCATAAAGTAAAGGTACAAGGGTCAAACATTTCCCTCTTGTGTTTAGAGACTCACAAACACAAGGGGACCACTTACCAAGGTACACAAAACTCAACAATTTCAGGTAAACACCACTGGAAAAACGCTTGCGGGAAAACCAGTTCTGAGTTTGATTTTATTAATTAAAATCTTGGGCTCCTGTCTTGAGATAATGACCCTTCAAAGGATTACATTGCTGCAGTTGATAGCCTAGCCCACCTGGTCGCTATCTCCCTCCCTGCTCCTTTGCACACTTCCTCAGCGCTGCCCACTCAGTCACAAGTACATGAGCAAGACTCCCTCTTGCTCCTATGCACTCATTGTATGCCTCTCACTTTCCTTAGATCTGCTTTTATAATCTCCCAATGACTAAAACCCTCCCCGATGCGAAGCCTCACTGCTGCATCTTGGGTATTTGCTTCCTCTGAACGTATGGGTACCTGTCCATCCACGAATGTAACTGCATATCCCATGTCCTCCAAGGCTAATAGTGAAAGAAAATTTACATTCAGCCCTGGGACATACATCACTCTTGCCACCTCCAGAGAAACTCTCGACTCTAGCTGGAATATGACGCATCCAACTCCCTTCACTGCTTGCATGGTGCTAGATCCACTTCTCACATGCAATTTGAGACTTTCTTTGAAACACTAAGGAACATCGACTTCATTCTCGTTATATGGCGAGATGAGCCATTGTCCAAAATCCATCCCCAAACTCAAATTTTTTTTACTACCTAGACTTGCTACCCGGATTCACTGCTCGTTGCCCAGACCCCTGCCTGAGGCTGCCCGCAACCTCCTACTGCTGCTCGGGTCCTTTTCTGGGCTGCCCGAAGCCTTTCTGGGCGCTACCCAAGATGCCTGCTCGCTGCCCAAGGCACCTACCCGTTGCCTGAAATCTTTCTGGGCAGCTATCTCGCTGTTCGTGCGTTGGCTTGGTACGTTGCTGGCCTGGTGGCTGACCTTTGCCGACGACTCTCTCCCGGACCTCCTACGTCCTGCTGGCTTGCCTCTGCCCCACGACCACCTCTCTGCCCGTGCCAATTCCTTGTTGGCGGTTGGCTAGTGTGACTGCCAGCTACGCCCAACTCGCTTTGATTCCTGCCTTCTCCAACCACCACCTCCAATGACTTCTCTTCTGCTACTCGGCTTCTTCAGATCACCGTCTTGACTGCTCTAAATGGTGGCTTGCCCGTTCTTGTTGCTGGCGGCTCTGCAATTGGCAGCTGCAACCACTTTTTTTTTTCTTCCCGGCGGTTGGCAACTATCTATCTCAACCCGCTCCTTGTCTTTGCCTCCCTGCATTGCTCCCTCGGTCGGTTCTTTCTGCTCTCTCAACTCTGCTTAGCAGCCTCATGCTCCAAGCGACCGCTTAGCACCACGACCTAGCCTCCAGGTTGCTCAATCTGTTTGGCCCATGATTTGTCAACTGTCTCTTGCTCTAGTAACAACCCAGAGCCTTTATTCCTTTTCCTGTCGACTGTTTCACGACTCTTTAGCCCACGCCCACGCACAGTCCATGCGATCCATAGCTCGATCGACATCTCTTTGCAGATGTGGTCCTATGTGGCTCTACCCAACCACAACAGTTGGCGACTGCTTGTCTGCTCGATTTTCTCAGCCATCTTTTGCTTATCGTTGGCTGCCCTCCTGGTTGCTCTGCCTTTCACACTGGCTGTCTAGCTATAGATCGATTTCTCTTCAGATCTCCCACACAATTCGCAACAACAAACACGATCTCAACAATGTACGACGACGACAATACACTGTCTTTTTTAATTTTATTTTACCCTTGCAACTAACCCCATAGTCTGCAAACCTCAAAATAAAAATTTCCCACAGACTCATTGCCAAATTTTCCTTCTACAAAATCGATCTCGTGCAAATCTGGTTTTGCCCTCAGAGTCTTGGCTTTGATACCATGTTAAATTCTCTAACCTAGCACCACGACAACTAACTCAAAATAAAATCACTTTATTTAATTAACTGCACAACTAGGTTATCAACAAAAAATAAGCGGAAGCAAAATCAGAAACCAAACAAACATTGCACAAGATATTTCAAGTAAACACCCCTGGAAAAACTCTTGCGGGAAACTAGTTCTGAGATTGATTTTATTAAATAAAATCTTGGCTCCCGTCCTGGGATAATAGCCCTTCAGAGGATTACAATGCTGCAATTGATAGCCTAGCCCACCTGGCTGCTATCTCCCTCGTTGCCCCTTTGCACACTTCCTCAGCCCTGCCCACTTAGTCACAAGCACATGAGTAAGACTCCCTCTTGCTCCTATGTACTCATTTTGTTGTTGAGATTTGGGTAACTTGGAAAGTGGTCCCCTTGTGTTTGTGAGTCTCTAAACACAAAGGGGGAGATTTTTACCCGCATTACTTTACTTTATGTTCTAATTTCACTTTGACTTAGGAGTTTAAGTCAAAAGTGAAATATGTCACTTAAGTCATTAAAGTGACATTTAATTCACTTTGTGGGTGAGTTAAAGGACATAAAGCAAACTAAGGAAAGTGGGTTTCCTAAGTGAGATTTTTGGATTATATCTTACCCATTGATTAGACTTGGCTAGATTGGATCTAGGCCATTGATCTTTTAGGGTTTGGCCAAAGAGAGGCTAAAAGAGGGAATCAGGCAAAGATGAGATTTTTTTTTCTTCACTTGACAGGAGAGGAGAAGAAGGAGAGCTCTTGGGTGCATATCTTGAGGAGGAGAAGGCGCATGAGGTCAAGGGTTTGGGAGGAGCCATAGCTTGGGTCTAGTTCACCACGAAGTGTCTACCATGGAGTATGGGCTACTTCTAGCTCGAGAGTGCATACATCTAGAGAGGGGCGCAAGTGCTTGTGGAGGGGCGCATTCTTGGGAGGAGAGGCGCTTCAAGCAGATGAAGGGTGCTCCTTGAGGAGGTTTCTTTCTTGTTGAGGAGAGGCACACTCTATGGGAGATGGAGGGCACATGGCAAGGGAGGGCGCACTCATTTGTTGAGTTTTTGCTTGAGGAGGGGCGCACTTGAGCTAAGTGCGCACCATCACTTTTGAGGGAGGCACTCTTGAGAGGAGGGAGCTTCAACAAGGGCAAGGAAAAGGCAAACAAGAGGTTAAAGGCCCAAGCAAAAGCAAGGTCAAGGCAAAGGCACAAGGGAAGAGGATCAAATGCTAGCAAAGCAAGAGGGGCGCACCAAGGCAAAGGGCGCCTTGTTTCAAGAGGCTAGCAGGGACATCTTCAAGGGACTACAAGGCTTCCGAGAATGGTTTCTATTGTACCGGGTTCACTTGTATATGTTTTACGTGTTGTACATTTTGCTTTGAGGCCTTCTATATACATCTACTCCAAACTGGTTTTCCCCATGGGGGTTTTTCTAGGGTCATGTTGACCAAAAACATGTGTTAATTTCATGCATGCTTAGAATTGTTAGATCAACATTTAGAGTTGTAAAGATTGTGAGGAGTGTTATGTGTTTTGATTTATATTGTATGCGCTAATCATTGGTATGAAAAGCACATGCGCGGTGTTAGCACTGAGAGTCACCCTCATATTGCAAGAGGATAAGCCCAACACCCATCAAATAGGTTTGTAAATGTAGATTAATGATAAAAGGTCAAATGGACAAAACTCAGCATAGCAATGTTTCAATACAAAAAATATAGGCTAGTATGCATAAGCAAATGAGGTTTTGGTTAACTTCAGTCAGTGGTTTAAGGATAAATGTGAGTAGATGGAAGACTTGGTGAGGAAGATGGATAGGTCTGCTACAAGCATCAGGGTTTCTAGCAGCCAGGTGAAGAAAAACTCAGTCACAAGAACTTCTTGAACTAAATTTAAAACACTGAAAAACATTTACAGCAACATTATAATCAAACATCCATTATAACACAACTATAACATCTCATAAGGATCATCCAATAATGAGCATTCAGAGTAAGAAGAAGCAAGATAATGAAAAGAGGCTGACTTCTATTAATCAAAATATCTCAGATCTCATACATAAATCAGAGTACAACTTTGTTTAGTCAAAATATTACAAAAATAGGGAGCTCTGCTCAACCATTCGAACCTCCAAATAACATTCCCCTGATGTATTTGTAATCAAAACAGTAAACAACAGCTTGAGGTGCAAGTTGGCCTTTCTATCCTAGGATTCTCCACAAAAAGCTATTAATCTAACATCTGTACAAGTGGAACTAACAGACTGCTAAAAACATGGAGCATGTTGGCAACAACTCTAACAAGATATAAATGGCATGATTTGTTGTTGCTTGGGCGCATCTCCTCCAGTGCCATGTGTCCTCCAAACCTTTGTGTTGAGCTCCTTCTGCCAAGTCATCAAAGCTAAGAAGAGGCAGCGAATTCAAAACTGTTGACTGTAACAGTCAGTTCGTAGCATCTTTTCGTAGCGCAACTGGTAGCAGATTACGTAGCGCCTGCCTCTGTAAAACTGTTTTGCAGCCGATTCCGTAGCGCATTCGGTAGTAGATTTCGTAGTGCCCACTCGTAAAACTGTTCCGCAACAACATTCCGTAGCGAATTGCCACTCTATGTTTGGCTAGGTGATTCCGTAGCGCTTTCGGTAGCGAATCTGCAGAACAGTCTGTGTGGATGATTCCGTAGTGCCAGGGGCTACAAAATGATCTGTGTTTTAATGTTTCAAGCAATGAACCTCAAAAAACCCAAAAATTCTTAGCAGAAGGATAATGAGCCTATAGATGCCTTCGGTAGGTGAAATTATAATACTTCCCTCAAAACTTCAAGTTGCAAAAGCTGATCATCATAAAAAATGGGTTTGTCATCCTTTCCATTTCATTTTCTCAATCTGGCACTTCTCCTTGTTGCAGGAGCACTTCCCTCTGTTGCAACAACATTTCTTTCTATTGCAGGGGCATTTCTATCTATTGCAGCTTGGGCTAGAACATTTAGATTCCTTTGGGCAGCCAGGTGAAGAAAAACTCAGTAACAAGAACTTCTTGAACTAATTTAAAACACTGAAAAACATTTACTGCAGCATTATAATCAAACATCCATTATAACACCACTATAACATCTCATAAGGATCATCCAATAATGAGCATTCAGAGTAAGAAGAAGCAAGATAATGAAAAGAGGCCGACTTCTATTAATCAAAATATCTCAAATCTCATACATAAACCAGAGTACAACTTTGTTTAGTCGAAATATTACAAAAATAGGGAGCTCTGCTCAACCATTCGAACCTCCAAATAACATTCTCCTGATGTATTTATAATCAAAACAGTAAACAACAGCTTGAGGTGCGCGCTGGCTTTTCTATCCTAGGATTCTCCACAAAAAGCTATTAATCTAACATTCTCTGGGCTAGATCATCCTTTAAGGGCTGCAATTCTTCTTTAAGTTTTTTGTTTTGGGACTGTATGCTTCTGTTTTGCCTGTACAAATTCTGAAGTTGCCTATGGAGAGACAAGAATCTTCTTGCTGTAAACCTAGCCAAATCAAGGGTTTCATTATACATGTCCATGAGTTCAGTCATCTTCCTCCTCTCAGTCAATCTTTCTCCTTTCAAACGCGCAACTTCCTTCCTTGCATCCCTGAGTTGTCTGATCAATCTCTTGAAGGTGTGATTATCAGGGGGAGTGGTGATGTTTATGACTTCAACAGGCTTCTCGGTAGTTTCACCCTTACCTTTGTCTTTCTTTTGAACAAAAGCTTTCGTCATGACCTCAATAGACTTCCCAACAGTGTCACCTTTACCCCTATCTTTCTTTGGGACAAAAGCTTTGGTTATGACTTCTGTTTCAGCATCTTCCTTATGGACTGATGATCTAGTGAAAGGCCTCCTAACTCTTGTCTTAACTGTTGCAGTAGGTGAAGGGAAATGCAATTTTCTCCCCTTTTTGGTTGATGAGGGAACTTCCTCTATTTCAGGTGCAGGCTAAGGTGAAAGTTCCCTTTGTGGGGAGTGATGGAATTCCCTCTCTTCTTCAATTTCCATAGGAACTTCTTTGTCTTGGGCAATAGGTGTGCTCTTTTCTCTTTTTGCTTGTTTCTGCTTGGGCAACACTACTAGCTGACAAAGGGATTTGCACCCTAGATTGAGGTGTAGAGGCTACATCTAGCTGCAGATTAGCAGAGACAATGAATTTTTCCCAAGTGAGGTTTCTTTTCTTCAATTCTTCCATTACAAGTATTCCGATCAACCCTGAGTGGAAAACACTAGTGTCCACAACCTTGGACTTGGCTTGGACCCTATCAGCCATTTTCCCCATACTTCTAAACAGATAGAAAGGGATATTTATCAAATCCTTGCCTGTGAAGTGTAGCAAAAGCCTAATGTGATACTGGTATATCATGTTGAATCTTCCCTCACATGTAAAATACCTCTGGATAAATTTCAACATTTTGTTGAAATCCTCAACCAAGTGGCTCCTAGGCACTCCCTTGGACAAATTATCTTTCTGATGGTTTGGCTTGAGGAAATCCTTAGAAAAGGCTGCATTGAGAGTCATAGATTTGAACCACCTTTCACCAGTGTTGGGTATCTCAGTGGCTGCTGCAATGGTGGCTTCAGATACCTCCAACTCAAAGGTTCCTACCTTGGTCTTAGTGCCATCAAAGTTTAACGCAAATTCCCTAGCTACTTCAGGGTGTCCCCTCTGCATGTTTTGATAGAAAGATATGCAACCAACCCTTTGGGAGACCTCCCTGATCAGAGGTTCAGCATCAAACATGTGCATGTCAGAAGGATCAGTCCTGACTACACACCCACCCTTGTGAGACTTCTTCTGTTGAGGTGTATCCATTGATAGAAGCAGGAGGTCAAACACTGTAATGTTATGAGAGGTATAGGTCTTTAAGTTTTGAAAGGTGGTCTTGGTCTTTCAGGGCTTTCGTCCAATTTACTTCTGAACCATGTGCATGTCAGAAGGATCAGTCCTGACTACACACCCACCCTTGTGAGACTTCTTCTGTTGAGGTGTATCCATTGATAGAAGCAGGAGGTCAAACACTGTAATGTTATGAGAGGTATAGGTCTTTAAGTTTTGAAAGGTGGTCGTGGTCTTTCAGGGCTTTCCTCCAATTTACTTCTGAACTAATAAGAGACTGGTTTGATGGCTGAAAAAGGGGGAAAAAGATCCTCTGATAAATGATATGCAAGGAGGTTGCACTGTCAAGCTTTAAGCTAACATAGGGCCACCATACAGGGTCATCATCATTCTAAAGGCAAGGGCTCCTAAACTCTTCACTACAAATAGACTTTGAGATGAAAATATAGAAGGACACAGTGAATGAAGAGCGCTGATGCTGGAGCTGTGAGCATAGAAGATGCCACTGGTTGACACAAAATTTGCAGTGTTGGAACCGGGGATTTAGAGCGCAGTTTTGCAATGGTTTTTGTAGCGTAGTGTGGACAGTAAGAGCCAAGGGATAAATAGGCACAATAGCTCTGATAGCCAATGATTCAATTTCAGTGGAGGAATTTTGACAGTATGCAGATGGCTAAGAGGTCTATGACAGCAGAGGTAAAGGGGCTGGTAGGTGGAAGAAATCACAGTTTGCAGCACCAGGTGCTACGAAAAGATAAACAAAATCTCATTTGATCTTCAATAGAGCTCGGATGGCTCAAGAAGTACCTGGACACCAAAACTTGATTATTGATGATCATCATAAAACATGAAGTTGTTTGCAACCACCTCAGTCTCCAATTCACCTCGGTCAGCTGGTCTGTAGCATAATCCGCAGCGCTGTCTGGACTAGTAGTTTCTGCAACACTGAGCTAGGAGCAGGATTTCAAATTTTGATAAACAGTTAGAACTCATAAATGACCAAATCACGATTATTCCTTTTGAAAACAAGGACGCTGAAAACAATGAAAAGGCATGACATCAGTTTCATAATCGCAAATGATGGTAAAGAGGGAGAGTGTACAAAAGATGCGCTACGGAAACTAGTGAGTTGGAAGCGTACTTGCAAAGATTTGATTTGACTCCCTAACGGGTAAAGGGACAGCATGGAGAGGTTCAAGCATATGAATAGATGGAGTGACGTGTCAGGTTTGTGGAGTCATGGGGTTGATAGTGCTGGCTGTCAAATCAAGTGATGAGTCAAGAGTGTAAACCATAAAATGAACCAAGGGTATAAACCATAGGTGTAGGTCAAATATGTGAGCCAAGTTCCAACCTTTCATTTATTTAAGTTATCCTAAGAAAACCATAAGGAGAAAATCAAAGAACAAACTTAAAAAAGACTAATGGGTAAGAATTAAAAAACCTAAGGAGAAATTTGACCCATGACAACCTCATGTGATAACACAAGGGTACCTCAAAAGGACACTTAACCACAAAAATTATCAGCAGAAAGTTACCTAACTGTTTGCTGTCCTAAAAGACAGCAAAGGACAGTTCTGGAAGTTGAAACTTAGAGCTAAATTCTGGTCAAGGACGAACCAGATTTAGCAGCCTGATAGTACCTTGTTTCTCTTCATGTGTGCCTCTCATTCTCCTTAGATCTGCTTTTATAATCTCCTAATGACTAAAACTCTATCTCCAAAGTGATGAACGATCAAGATCTGATCTTGATCTCTTGAGATCAATGGTTGTGACTTAATCTCTCGTTGAGATGAATTAAATCACGTAAGTCATTCAACTTTATAAAAAGTCACTTTAGTCATTAAATAAAAGCCACTTTAACAATAAAGTTGATATCTATAGAGTGTCGCTCGGACACCTCCACATGCTAGGCACCGCCAAGGTGGAAGTACCTGTCCGAGTTACCCCAAAAACTAACATACTTGAGTGCACATGTTACATAGCTCCAATCTTCAAAGTCACAGTGCCAATGCAACGATAACTTGTAAAACCAACTTTAAACCCGTGTTTCAAAATAAAACATGTAATATGAACAATAATCGCTTTCAATGTAACATATAAGCCATACTTTTTATTATTTAAACGCCTCAAGTATATTTGACATGGAACTAAGATGCTTGATGAATATGCTTTGCAATTAAAATTGAACCCATGGTTTTGCTTAATCCAAACCAAATGTGTATCAAAACTCAAACCATTTATGTTTTGAGAAGCATGGTATGTATAAGCCTTCACTTGAACAAGATATCTCCTAGTGGGACCTCTGTCTATCTTACGTTCTTTAGTGAATGATTAGTCAAAGTGACGTAACAATATTTGTTCAGGGACTTGTAATTCTTTGCAAGCTCTTGAAAATTAGTTGGGCCATATTTTGGGTCAACAGAACTCAGTTTTGGATTTTGGCGAAGAGCATTCATAATAGAGATTGAGAAATATACAAAACAAATTATTTCATTAATAAAGGAATCATTGAATACATTGGCATGGCTTTCTTTTATATGCCATGTAAT
>ML785602.1:160672-193949 GCA_009831015.1 Picea engelmannii | reverse complement strand
CATGTAATAAGTTACTCATGTAACTACCTTATAAATAATGTAGGTTGACATTGAGACTTGAGAATAGTTTTTTGCTAGGACTCCTAGCATGATATTTTTAGAAAAAGGCACTTATATAACATGACTTTACTACATTGAACATTGTATAGGAGCCTTATACTCCAATACTTAGGTGCTTTGAAGGGTCTTGAAGAAGTAGGTTTCATAGGTTATCTATTTTTTTTCTGTATTTGGATAATGTAAGGAACTGGTTTATTAATAATTACAACTTTATACATGTAGTTTAGCTTTTATTAGCATACTGGACTGATTCTCTGAGTTTACTGTACTTTCAGCAAATTCACAAAAGGAAGGTTGCTATGGCTAAAGCACAGGGCAATTTATCAGGAGCTGTGGATCTTCTTAATAAATACCTTGAGATGTAAGTAAAGCCAATACAATTTCTCTTGCAACAACTTGAAACTTAAAAAAGTACTTTTGTAGAATGTCATAGCTTGTCAATAATAGTGAGTTGGGAAACTCTTAAATTGATAGATGACGGGGCTGTAACTGTAGATTCATGGCAGATAATGATGCATGGAGGGAACTTGCAGACTTATACATTTCTCTTCAAATGTGAGTCCACATCTTTGACATTACTGTTTTAGGTTGTTACATCCTAATCCTGACTGCTATGTTTTTTTGCTTAAGATTTTTTAATAGCATAAATTGAACACACACAAACTGCTGTATTTAACATTCATTACAAGATTAAGTTGTGAAGGCCTGTTAGTCTTCTGGTAGAAGGCTTATATCCCACTTCCACAAGATGTTATGTCTATATTATGGTACTATACCAGATTAAATATCAGGATAACAATTAGTAAAATTACTTTAGCTAATAGCAGGCGCTTGTTGGTATTTAATAAATCAAGCAATACTGTAAGATTTACATCTTACAGAACTTGAGGAGCTGATAGGGTGTTCCTATTTTGCAGGTATAAGCAGGCAGCTTTTTGTTTTGAAGAGCTAATACTTGCTCAACCATCAAATCCATTCTTTCACTTATCATATGCCGAGGTATGTTGTTCACTGGTAACTTGTTATAGCTTTTTCTGAAGGAAACTTTAATTTTATAATCCACGAATAAGGAATCTCAGGAAACTTGAAGCTTAAGCACATTGCAAAGCAAAAATGTTCTAGAAATTGTAGATGAATATATACAAGACCTCTTAAGCAAGCATATGTACTTCATTGATTGGCAATCTTAAACAGGCATCCAATCTGCTTTAAGGTAGCCAATCTCTTTAGATAGCTACGTAAAATTTCTAGCCCTAGTTGACTGCTGTCCTATGTTTCTCTTAATTAAATAAATTAAATCTGAACTTATTTAATTATAGAAATAAATATTTCTGAACACGCAACAGTCACACATATAGCTGAAAATGAACATCGGAAGCATAAACACGATACACCAATAATTACACCCTCAAATCAGCTTTTCATTTGAATTCCAAGCTTACAGGGAAACTTTCACAAGATGTCAATCTAACGGCTGTTGGGTACACACAAAAAATCAAATCTGCACTTATTGAAATAATTTTGTCTGCTGGACAACTGAGAATCTGCCTGCGTGATCTGCTGTACAGACTGTACTTAGGCCTGCTTCTCGACTTTGGCTCCTAAATCTGCTCAACTGATCTTGGTGTACGAAAAAATGTGTGTTCAACCTCTACCATGTTGTTCTATTTATGCTTTGAGAGAGAACTAATTTCCTCAATCCTAACAACTAATTTCCCAAAATTTAGCAACTAATTCCCAAATCTTAGCAACTAATCTTCTTAATCCTAGCAACCACCTTATCTCAACAATGAGGTGTACGACTAAAATTAGATCAAATCTAACTCACTAATATGCTATAATCTCTAGAGTATTTCATTTAGATTTCTAAGATTTAAGAGATCTAGGGAAATTAAGCTTTCACTTTTATTTAATAAGTGAAACTATAAGATGGTATTATTTACACTTTTACTATGTGGTCACTAGAAGTTATCTCGAACCACTTCTCATATGTTCACACCTTACTTGTGCAAGAAGTTTCTGTTCGAGCTACATTTCTCAACACTCCCTCTTAGCGTGGAAATAATTCTGCACAAATCCAACTCTGTTTCTGAATGCTTCAAACTTCCCTTTTGCTAAGGGTTTGGTTAGAATATGAACTATCAGCTGATCAATGGGAATATACTAGAGCTTCACTGCTCCCTTTTGAATCCTGTCTTGAATGAAGTGATATCTGATCTCTATTTACTTGGATCTGTGATGAAACATTTGTGAAGGCAGATGGCCTCACAACTAGTTTCTTATTCGACCGAAATGATCTAGCCTTGACTCAGCACAAGTTCTTAGTAGCAGAGAGGGCAATCTATACAAGCTGAAGGCCCAACAAGCACATGCTTTGGCTCATGACAATGGTGACCCTTGTGAGCTTTGGCACATGAGGATGGGTCTCTTGCATCATAGAGTGCTACTTGCACTAAGGGAGATTTTCATTGGTCTTTGGGAGTTCAGTGTAGAGACACAGAGAGTATGCAAGGGGTTTGCTCTTGACAAGAATGCCAAGGTTGTCTTTCTGAGTAGTGAGAGCAGATCCAAGGGGATCTTGGATCTAGTATATACAAATGTGTGTGATTCGATGTCAGTAGAGTCAGTGAACGGGTCTGGTTTGCGACCTTCATTAATGATTTCTTTAGGAGGACGTGGATTTTCTTCATGAAGACCAAGAGTGAGGTGTTCAGTCGGTTTTGGGAGTTTAAGATTCTCGTGGAGAATCAGACATGCAAGAAGATAAGAGTTATGAGGTTAGATATTGGGGGTGAGTACACCTCAAAAGACTTTAACGATTTCTGTAGGGAAGCAGGGATAAAGAGGGCGCTGACAATACCTTACAACCCACAACAGAACCTGGTTGCAAAAAGGAAGAATCGGTCCATCCTTAGAGCTGCCAAGGTGATGATTCATGACCAGGATCTGCCCATGTTCCTTTGGGTTGAGTCATGCAATATGGCAGTGTATGTACAAAACAAGAGTCCTCATAAGGTCTTGGAGGACACAACTCCAGAAGAAGTGTTCTTTGGAGTGAAGCCAACGATTGGCCATTTTCGCATTTTCGGTTGTCCAATGTATATCCATGTACCAGTAGAGAAGAGGACAAAGTTTGAGCCCTCAGGGGAGAAGGGCTTATTTGTTGGCTATAGTGAGACCTCAAAGGCATACGGGATTTGGATTCTATTGCAAAGGAAGATTGTGGTGAGCCGAGATGTCAAGTTTGAGGAGGGCTTGGCATATAGGAAGTCTTATGAGCCTATTCCAGTGACAAGAGACAAGGAGCAGGAGACTCCCAAGAATGAGTCAAATAATAGTTTCTTGGAGCATCACTAGTTAGGCTTATAAATAACAAAAATTCTTTTGAGGGCCAGGGGTAATTTTAAGGATGGAAATTTATATTAAAATGTAGAAACCTGGGATAATATTACTAGTCCTTAATATTGAAAATGTAAAATGTTTGGTGATATATTTGTAAAAATATTCAAATTTCTAAGGATTTTATACAGTTTCTATAAAATTTTGGCGATTTTTAAGGTAAAATAATTTTATTCTATGGAGTTTGGGTGAACCATTTTTAGAAAAAATGGAAATTGGCGAATCTTTTTTTGGGAAAAACCATGGAAAATTTAGCCCCTAAAATCATCTATGTTGAGGGCTAACTATTTGTGGGCACCCCCATTCCCTCTAGTGTTAAAGGAGAGAGTGATTGTTTGGTAACCAAATTTTGGGCCTTCCCTCCTCTAAGAGCCCCATCAGTGGTGAGTGCTTGCCTTCTCCGATCTCCTTTCCCTGAGACTTGACCAATGAAATATGAGATTTCCTTCCAACAATGGAAGACATTCCTTTATCCATAACCAAACCTTCTTCTAAACTTCCTAGTTCCTCTGCCTCTTTTTTAGATCTCTAGGAGATGGGAAGATTTCAATTGGGGTCTAAGACTCTTCTTCTTAGAAGCCTTATTAGGAAAAGAACACAAGTCCTCTTCATCCTCACACATTTCATTCTTCAACTCTATTCCAAAATCTCCTTGACTAGTATCTATAGGATTCTCATTTCCAAAAGAGGAAGAATCATCCAAACTTGGAGTAGTCCCTATGGCATGTGATGGTTCTTCCCCCCTACCCAATCCTCCACCCTAAAGCTCCCATTGGGGTTAAGTGTAGGCTCAGGTAGACTCATTGTAGTGTCTTCTTTAAGATTTGATGGTACCTCTTTATCGAAAGGAAACAAGGATCCAAAATTCACTTTAAGAGAAGATACATGAAGGTCCAGTAAGACCTTACCTTTTGCAGGAGAAGTTGAAATAGGCATGACATCTCCAACTTGTCTGAATCTTGTCCAAGGCTCACTCCCATATCACTAACCCTTGCATCAGGGCAACTTGTGAAGAAATTTGAGGTCCTATAGGTTGCCCAACAGGCCTGCCACATGACCTCTTGTTGGGCACTAAGTCTAGGTACTTTCAAACTGTTTTTCTCACTGTTTTAGGACAGTTTCCTCGCTGTCCAAAACAGCCCACCAGATTTGAACTTTACCCACTCTGAAATCTGCCCACAAACTTTGGTTTGATGCTCTTTAATGCTACTTGTCATAAGGTTTAATTATGGAAGATTTTGCTGTCCAAGTTAACTTTCTTTAACATGCATTAAACATCAAACACAACTCTAGAATCTTTAACAACTACAAGCTGAAAATACTAAGCAAACATGACAAATGTACACCTGTTTTTGGTCAACATGACCCCGAAAAAACCCCCATGGGGAAAACCAGTAAGAGAGATAGATATATATATGGAGATCTCAAAGTAAGAGCTACAACAAAGAAATACAACAAAAGAACCTGATACAATAACAACTCCTCTCAAAATGCTTTGGAGTTCTTTATTTCTTTGTGCTTGCTATCCTTAGAAGTGTGCGCCCTTTGCCTTGATGTGCCTCTTCCTCTAGCTTTGCCTTGCTCTAGCCCTTGCCTTGCTTTGATGTAGACTTGCACCCCTTGCCTTGGAGAAAGCGCCCAATACTATGGTGCACCCCTTGCCTCACACTTGGCCTTACTCCTTGGCTTGCAACCCACACACACTAGTGCACCCTCACACACTAGTGCCCCCTCTATACACAAGAGTGTGTCCACTCCAAGTATGTGTGCCTCACCTCTAGGATGTGCCCTCTCACAAGCTAGATGCGCCTCCTCTCTTTGGATGCGCCCCTCCTCTAGCTTGTGCGTCTCCTCACTTGAATGCACCCTTGCTTCAACGCTTGCACCCAACCTCCATGAATGCTCCTCAAGGAAGCTTGCACCCTCAACAATGGCTTCTTCTCCAAATCCTTGACCTCATGTGCCCTTCTTCTCCTCAATAAATGTGCCCAAGTCCTCTTCCTCTCTTCTCTGAGCTCTCCTTCACTCCAATCTCAAGAGTGAACAATGAATCTCACTTTACCCTCCTTTTCCTCCTTTAGCCTAATCCTTAAGGCTAACCTAGAAACCAAGGGCTCAGATTCACTCAAAGCCTTGCTCCAAGATGAGTGGATGAGATTAGATCTCATAAAACCATTTAAGTTTCCATAGTTTGCTTTATGTTCATTAATTCACACTTTAAGTGACTAATTTTACTTTATGACTTAAGTGAATAAAGTCAAAGTGAATTTAGAATGTAAAGTAATAGCATGAGGGTAATACTCTCCCTCTTTGTGTTTAGAGACTCACAAACACAAGGGGACCACTTTCCTTGGTACCCAAATCTCAACAACTTGCATCCTCCTTGTTTTCATTGTCATCAATTCCGAGACCAACTACTGAAGACCCTCTCATCAACTCTTTAGACTTTTTAATCCACTGCTTCTTGGGTCTATTCAGACCCTGCATTGCTAAAGAGCAAGCATCCTTCAGATGGTCCACTGCATGACAAAACCCACACTTGAATGGCAAGCTCCAGTAATTGAGTTTTTGTTTATACACTTGATTCCCCCACTCAATGTCCATGTCCACCAAGAGACCTCCTTGAGATCAAGTTCCACCGGGATTCAATCCAATCTCCTATCAAACTTTTCCAACCAACCTTCTTTGAAAGCAATAAAACGAATGATGGAATTACCCACCTTCTCTAGTATTTTACTATGCCACAACTCCAAGGGAAGACCAAGCATTAAAACTCAAACAAGTTGAATAAAGTTGGGTTCCCTTGTAGGGTCAAAACCAGTGCTCCAATGCTTTAGGCATAGTCTCGACGGTCCCCATATCTGGTCTATAGCCAATATCATATTTACGTCCTCACATTTTAGAACGAAGCTTATCCATCCTTGAATAAAAAGGAACTTCGGGACATAGCCCAATAAGGATTTCCAGTGCTTTGACAACCAACCTTTGAGAGTCTCCCTCTTCTCAACTTTACCCATAAACTTGCCAACTATGGCTGTTGACATCAAACCCTCCACCTCCATGATATGATTGTCAATGCCTACCATCATCTTAACCTTATCTAGCTGCACATGAATGCACTTGTGTTTGCGAGTGGATCGAGTCCTTGTAGTAAACCCAAACAAATCCTTTGTTGTACCACCTTCAACATCCCCTGCATCTCCGACTTGCACCTCCACCCCTTTACTATTCTTTAGAATTCCTACTAGTTCATCTCCATGAACACCATGTCCTTCTTTAACTGCTCGAGACTTCAAACAATCATCCTTGATCGGCTTAAACCATGGCAAAGATACCGAAGAAAAGTCCAGAGAAAAGATAGGGCATGTAATAAGAACAACCTTACCTTGTGACTGCCCAACCTCTGGCACATTCAATGTCAACAAATGTGGATCTGACCATATTATCTCCATATGTACCTTAGGCACCCTATCCTTCTCCATCACGTTTCCACCTGCCCAATCCGACGGTCCTGCAACCTCTGCTACCTCAGCTGTAAGGGACGCGTTAAAAGCCTTAGCACACTCCCAAATTTCCATGAGCTTGGCACGAGGCTGGAACACTGACTTAGGACTTAGCACATCTGCCCCTCTGTAGTCGACTAGGTCCATCTCTTTCATGGTGAAACACTTGTGATCGTGCCCCTAGTGGCTTCTACCTCCACTGTGGTAACCCTAAACCCCTACCATCTCCGTGACTGCAGACCGAATCATCTTCTTGATCTTATCCATGAATAGTTGTAGTAGTTGTGGGTTGATATTGTTGGATATAATTACAAAAGATAGCATTTTGGATAAGTTTGGCTGGAAATAATTTGAAGTAGTTAATCTTTTGATGCCATGTTGGTGCACAGCATTCTAAACAGTAAAAATGGCTACTTTTAAACTGCTGGGTGTACATGTATACCCTAAAGATATATAATGTTGTGTGCTTGGGGTTTTTCTATTGTGGGCCATGCAGTTGTGCTTCCACATTTTTGTATTTTGTACTTTGTTAGAATCATTCTGATTCACATCTGTGATTTGGGGTCTTTTTAAGTCACCCTCTGTATTGTAAATATGTAGTTGTGAAAATCGACTACATTTTGTCTGGTAGTTGTGTTGTGTATCATGCTTGAGAATTTGAGATTTTCTTGCATGTTCTGGGAAATAACATTTGCTTGAATGCTTAATAGGTGCTTTATACACTTGGTGGTCTTGAAAATTTCAAACTGGCGAAAAAGTATTATGCTGTGACTATCGACTTGAGTGGGGGAAGAAATACTCGAGCTCTGTATGGTGTGTGCTTGGTAAGACGGAATACTTTGATCTGATACCACGCCTCCTCAAATATCTTCATTTTTTTGTACTAGTAGGGCTCTGCCCCCAGTGTCATATTAATTCTAAGACAGTTTATTTGTTAGGTCAAGTGGTTAAAAGTTAGTGCCTTAAAGTGATAATATTCTGGACTGCAAATTATTTTTTTATTTGCATTGAAGGCATATGCAGGATTCATTTTAACTGACAGAAATCATGCTATGAACATGCAGTGTGGAGTGGCCATCAATCAATTAACCAAGGGCCGTAGTAGAGAAGAAAAAGAAGGCTCAGAGTTACACACTCTTGCAGCGGCCTCTTTAGTTAAGGATTATAAACAAAGATCTGTTGACAAGGCCCCTTTAGTTATATCTGTTCTTGAACAGATGAAAGCCTTTTCGTCATAGTTGTCAGTGACATCAAATGGAAGCCTGCAATTTTTATAATTCATAACCTATTTTTCTTTGCGGAAGGATACAATGTTGTACTTACAGGCAAAAAAATTCCATTGATAACGTTCAAGCACAGGTTTGATATGCCCATATATCCTCTTTAAAGTGCCTTTGGAGTTAAAAGGCAACCATTTGAGAAATTTGATGGTGGGGGTATGATCTGAATTTTTGGGATACGACACAGCTTGAATTGTGTGTCAGTTGAGCCTGATTTTATTTATTTAGCAGATTTTAATACATGAACTGCCCCACATATTCTGGGACAACATATGGTGGAAGTAATTTAGAAGTTCACTAATTCGAGACGTGGTTCCAGAATTAAAAACCGGCTTTTAATTTAATTTCAAAATTGATCTACTAGTTGAAGAAATCACTGGTGGATGGCAATTATGCCAAACTTGATTAGCTGCAATGTTCCCTGAGATTTTGGTACTTTGAAGTAATTTTGAGTTCCACATATCATAGAAACTCGGTTATATGTAACTTTGACACTATTAGAGTTGAATGCATGGAAAATAGGCAAGTTCTTATGAGCCTTGTCAAGGTTGAGAAAAGAAAATACAGAACTATTCAACTAAAATTGAAAACTTTTACTAATAATACCGAGTATGTCTTCTACAATTTCCTCGAGTGTTTGCTAGATAGGTGGTTACTGTAGAACTTTGTACTGAGTAATTATTCTACCACTTTAAACAATGTAGAGGTGAAATGTGACAAGCAATTTTGCATGCCAGGGTAGATAGCCACGCACTAGAAACCCTTAGAGGTTTCATTGTCATTGATGGGTTGTTACCAGGGTAAATCACTATTGCCTAAGTTTCAAGCACCTTGCCTTGATGGGATAAAGAGAGTCAAACCTGTGACCTCCCGAACTTGGGGGAGAGATTTTACATATGGCTCATGAYTGCTTGAGCTTACTCTTGGTGCTCTAATAATATGATATTTTATATTTGAATTATATGCTATTGTTASTATCTATGATCATGTTTATTTTCACGATACATTATTTATAGCAGCACATTAATGCTAATAATAACATYGTTATCAATGKTTTCCATGACCTTTGTTCTTTTTTCAGAAAATGGATCTTTACTAAGGTGTAACCTTGTAGTTATATTTTTTACTAAGGTGTAAACTTGCAGTTATATTTTTTTAGAAAATAGATCTTTACTAAGGTGTAACCTTGCAGTTATATTTTTTTAGAAAATAGATCTTTACTAAGTGTAACCTTGAATGTGATTTTCTCTCTTCAAAGCACGTCTGTTTGCCTTAGAATTCTCGTGCTTGAATCTCCATTAAAAAGCTTAAAAAAACACCATCTTTCTACTTGTATTTTGGCATTAAGAGTCTTCCAACCCAACCATTGGGATTTACATATTTATTATTTCCTCTTTCCTCTCTCTACCTATTGCCTTTCTTTTGCTTTATATTGTGAAATTTCTCTAAACCCAACTCATCAACCAATTAAATTACACTTATGACTGATTACGCTAGGTTATTTTCCACAAATAAGTAATGCACAACCTAATATTTTAACCAGGAACTTGAATGAATAAGACAACAACAATCACATCAAATGTACACAGAGATTTTTGGACAATAGTCCTTGGAAAAACCTCAGAGGGAAAACTAGTGCAACAGATTTTTATTATTCAACATGAAATATGGAGATCTTCTTACAATGAAACGACTTCAATAAAATACTGAGCTAAACCTCAATGTAATGCTTCCAAGATGAAGTACGACCCCTTTCTCAACCTCTAGAATCCCAATGCTATAACAAGACCTTGCTCAAGTGCCTTTGCGTATGAGTCGTACAACTCATTCGTGAGTGAGCCCTGCATCACCCTTGACGACTCCTTTTTGTGGTTGAAGGATTTGGCCTTTGCTTGACCCTGGAAATTAATCGATTCTTTGTTGGAAGCCCTCTGTCTCCTTGCAAAATGCTCCTCTCACAAACCCTAGATCGATGCTCTTTTAATCGATCTCTCAATGTTCTAATGCGTCATCTTAGCCAAGTCGATTCTCCTTATACCTAGTTGAGCAAGTGAAAAACCTAATCTCATAAGGATGGAGGGTTGAGATCAACTCTCCCTCACTCATTGAGATGGATGGTTTAGATTAAAAGATCCATCACTTAAATTATTTTCACTTTAACCTTAGAAAATGTGCTCAGTAAGTCAACTGAAGAATATAACAGATCAATAGTCCTCCCTAAATTAGAATTTAGGAAAAGTTAATAAATCAACTTAGCCCTTGTTTCGTTGCCCCCCACCATGCTAGGACGTTGTAATCTAGTGTAAGACCTTCCTTGCTACATTCTCAACACTCCCTCGTAGCAAGGAATGGATTCTGTCTCAACCCCATTTGATCCCTGAACTTCATGAACTTTTGTCTGCTCAATGCCTTGTTGAAAATAGCTGTCATCTGCTCATCAATCTGTATGTAGTCAAGCCTCATGGCTCCTCTCTGCACACAATCTCAAATGAAGTGATACCTGATGTCAATGTGCTTGCTGCGGTCATGAAACACAGGATTCTCAAAGACACTGATGCAACTTTGATCATCATAGTGTATCACTGTAGCCTCTAGCTCCTACTGGATAGTGTCAAAAGTAACTTTCTCAACCACAATGCCTCACATTCTGCCAAGTTAGCAACCATGTACTCTGCCTCCACAGAGCTCAATGCCATTGATCTCTACTTCCTATTGATCCAGGAAATGATGCTTGATATAATGCTGGAACAACATCCTGAAGTACTCTTCCTGTTCTCTGCACATCCTGCCCAATCAACATCTGTAAAGCCTGCCAATCTCATTCCATCACTACACTCATATAACAACCCGTACTCCATTGTACCTTTGAGGTAGTGAAGCACATGTTTCACAACAAATCCAATATACTCTTCGAGGGTCAACCATGAATTAACTCAAGGAGTTTATTGCAAAGCTGATATCTGGTCAAGTGTTGATCAGATACATGAGCAATCCAATCAACTGATGATAGATAGTGGGGTCTACTGTCTTCGAATTTGACACATCTATCTTCCTCTAGTTCATGACTAGAGGTGCAGACATGGCCCTGCAGTCCATCATTGCGCAATATTTCTACAACATACTTCCCTTGTCCAAGGAAGAACCACCATCCGCCTACTAAACCTCTAGACCAAGGAAGTAGTGCATCGACCCAAGGTCTTTCATCTCAAACTTCACTGCAAGGTTGGCCTTGCAGTCTGCTATCAGTTGCTCATCTCTAGTGAGAAATAGGTCATCTACATATAACACCAATATGAGAGGTGCCTCCGCTGCAAGAAAGTACAAGTTCGGGTTCACCTCGCTCTGTTAGAAACCCATCTCCCTCAAATAGTTGTCTATCCTCGAGTACCAAGCTTGAGGTGCCTGATTGAGCCCATACAAGGCTCACCTTAGTCTACAAACATGCGTCTCTCTGCCACCCACCTCAAATCCCTCGAGTTGCTCAACATATACCTCTTCCTCAACATCTTCGTTAAGGAAGGCGATCTTCCCGCCCATCTGGTGAATGTGTCAACCCATTTATGTTGCCAGAGATATGATTGTTTGGATCGAGGAATATTTGGCCACCAGGGAAAAAGTTTTCTCATAGTCAACTCCCTCTCGTTGTGAGAACCCCTTGGCCACGAAGTGCGTTTTGTATTTGTCCATGCTTCCATTTGTTGCATGTTTGATATTGTAGATCCATTTAGATCCAACCACCGTATCCTCCGGCTTGGGCACCACCTGCCATACATCATTCTTCATAATGGAGGCATACTCTTCCATCATGGTCTCCTGCCACACTCCATGCTATGCAACCTACTCATAGTTGGAAGGCTCTACATCAATGAGTTTCGTCATCAATGCCAAGTACCCAAACCTTTGTGGTGGCCTGCTCTGTCTAAATGTCCTCTTTGAAGGTGCTACTTATCTGGAATCACTCACTATGGACCTGTACCACTTAGGCCGTGGCCTAGCGTCTTGCTCCCGTGGAATTGCACCATGTTGCTCCTCCTAATCTGACTACTGATCATCTTGTCCTATAGTCTCCCTCTGAACACCTGTACTTTGTGTTTTGCTGTTGTGATCTAGTGCTCTGGCTTTGGGCCTCCTCACCCTTGACCCTTGAGTCCTGCCCCTGCTGGTCCTTTGTATCTGCTTGCAAGTCTCTAGACCTCCTTAATGCACGCTTCTCCTCGAACTGTACATCCCTATACACCATGATCTTCTTGCGTGCTGACACAAAGATCCTATAGGCTTTGGAAGCCTCGCTGTAACCAACCAAAATCCCCTTATCTGCTGTGGGGTCCAGCTTTTTCCTCTTCTCTGAAGGGACGTGACAGTAACATACGCTGCCCTAGATGTGAAGATGATTCACATCAGGCTTGTTCATTGTAAATACCTCCTCAGGTGTCAACTTCCCCAAAACTGTATGGGGACTCCTGTTCTGTATGTATACAACGATGTGACTAGCCTCTGCCCATAAAACAAAGGCAAACCTTGATCATGTATCATCACACTCGCTGCTTCGACTATAGTCCTGTTCTTTCTCTTGGCCACTCCATTCTGCTTAGGATTGTAAGGAACAATGAGTTCCTTCTTGATCCCCACTACTGCGCAATAATCCACAAACCTCCTTGGAGATGTACTCACCCGTGTTGTCAGATCTCAAATCCCGAATCTTCCTACTAGTCTGGTTCTCTACCAGAGCCCTGAACTCTTGGAACCTGTCGAAGACCTCATCCTTGGTATTCATGAAGTAAATCCAGGTCTTTCTGGAGTAGTAATCTATGAACAAAACAAAATATTTGAAGCCACTCACTGACTCCATGCTCATCGGACCACATACATCAACATGTATCAAGTCCAAAACTCCCTTGGACCTGTGCTTGTTCGGTAGAAGTGGTCTCTGGGCATACTTGCCCATTGCACAACCCTTGCAAGGGTCATGCTTTTCTCCTATGATCTTAGGCAATCCATTGACTGTCTGTCTCAAGTACCCCAATGCACCAAAGTGTAAGTGCGCCATCCTCTTGTGCCACAACTCTCCAATGTCTGTGGTAGTGCTGAATAGTGCTCTTGTTGGCTCAACCTCTAATATGCAAACTTTCTCCTCTCGAACCCCAATGATCCTGTCCATCTTTGTTCTGGACCCAGGGAGTCTCATGAACACCTTTCCATCACAGAAAGTGACCTCATAACCCTTTTCCTCAAGGGTGGATACTGAGATGAGGTTCTTTGTTAAGCCTAGAACATAAAGTACGTCAACAAACTAAAGTGGTTTACCCGACTCCCTCTGAAAAGAAAATGTGCCAATCCCTTGCGCCTTGTAGCGCATGTCATCTCCGAGCTCAATGACCAGATTCATGCCTCCTCCTTGTAGCCTATTAAAAAACTTCTTACGCCCTGTCATGTGACCAGATACTTTGTTGTCAACAAACCAAATGTTTGAGATTGCTGCGCTAGACATACAAGCTATGAAGCAAAAGTCTTCCTCAAAGCTTTTGGAAAACTAATCCATTGTTGCAGAAGTAGCCATATGTGGCTTCTTCTTCTTCTTTGGGCACTATGAGGCAAGGTGTCCCATCCCGTGACACTGGAAACATTTGACTTTAGAAAAGTCAATGCCCTTCTTTCCACCTTTCTTTTTCTTCTCCTTGCTCTTGCCCTTGCTCCCAAGAGCCAATCCTTCTTCATCCACAATGTGTCGTGAAGTTGATGATCCTGATTGAGCAAGTCTGATCTCCTCCTGCACAAAATCGTCCCAAAGACGCTGCTATTCAAGGAGCTTCTCATGAGCTACAACTCCACGAACAAATATGTCCCATGACTTCGAAAAGCCATTTAATGCTACACGCACTAGCTCAACATCCTCTGTCTTCTTGCCTACTGCAGCGAGCTCATCCTTGATCTATGTCAATCTGGGACGGTATGGAACCACACCCTCACCCTTGACCATCTTAGAGCCATACAAACTCTCACGCAACACCATTACCCTATTCTGGTTCTTGGGCTGGTAGAAGTCGCTTAGGGCCTTCCACATATTTTTTGCGGTTGTTTTTCCTGAGAGGCGTGGGAACACATGATCTTTGACCCCATCAAGAATTATGCTCTTCGCTTTAGCTTCACCCTTCTTTCAAATGGCTAATTGCGCCACATCTATAGGAGCAACTGCACTGTTTGGTGTATGCTCAAAGGACATCATTGACATCCAAAACCATAGTTATTCTCTCTTTCTAGGTGGGAAATTTCAGAGCACCCTGAAGCATATCCTCAACTCTCAAACTCATGGGCATTGCTGAAAATGTTGTTGTTTAAACCCTCGTGGCTCAAACCCTTACGTTGCCTCACTCTAGTGCTTCAAACCCTAGCGTTGCTTTGATTTTGTGCCTTAGATCTCAATGATCCACCTGTAATGCTGCTTCTTCAACAATCCTGCTCTGATACAATGAGAAATTTCTCTAAACCCAGTTCATTAACTAATTAAATTACACTTATGATTGATTACACTAGGTTATTTTCCACAAATAAATAATGCACAACATAATATTTTAACCAATAACTTAAATGAATAAGACAACAACAATCACAAATGTACACAAATTTTTGAACAATAGTCCTTGGAAAAACCTCAAAGGAAAAACTAGCACAACAAATTTGGAGATTTTTGTTATTCAATAGGAAAATATAGAGTTCTTACAATGAAACAACCTCAATAAAACACTGAGCTAAACCTCAGCATAATGCTTCCAAGATGAAGTACGACCCCTCTCTCAACCTCTAGAACCCCAACGCTACAACAAGACCCTGCACAAATGCCTCCATGTAAGTCGTATGACTCCCGCGTGAGCCCTACGTCACCCTTGACGGCTCCTTTGCGTGGTTGAAGGATTTGGCCTCTGCTTGACCCTGGAAATGAGTCGATTTTCTGCTGGAAGTCCTTTGTCTCCTTGCAAAATGCTCCTCAAAAACCCTAGATCGCTGGTTCTCTAATTGATCTCTCAATGCTCTAATGCGCTCCCTTAGCCAAGTCGATCCTCCTTATAACTAGTTGAACAAGCGAAAAACCTAATCTCATAAGGATGGAGGGTTGAGATCAACTCTCCTTCACTCATTGAGATGGATGGTCTAGATTAAAAAATCCATCACTTAAATTATTTTCACTTTAACCTTAGACAATGTGCTCAATAAGTCAACTGAAGAAAATAACACATCAACAATTTTTTTCCCTAAGTTAGACTTTAAGAAAAGTTATTAAATCAACTTAGCCCTTGTTTCATTGTCCCACACCATGCTAGGACGCTGCAATCTAGTGGAAGACCTTCCTTGCTACATTCTCAACATATATGTGTTCTTTTGGTTCCTCTTTCTCATCCTACGATTTTTCTTTTGCTATGATATTCATATTATGTGTGTCCTTTGCCATTCCAAGAGTACTACAATGGAAGATGAGTATTACAATTGAAGATAATTTGTCAACACTCTAAAATACCTTTGGATGATATGTTGTAGGTGGTGTTTTCTATTCTACCAAATTTACCTGAGCTTGCATTTGGCCTCAATCGTGTCAAATAACTTTGTTTACTAGAGCAAAATGGCTTGCAAAGGGTTTTAGTGATTTTGCACATTTATGTGGTAAATAACACCCCTCTTTTACCGCAATCATCCTCAATATTGTGAAAGAAAACTTGATTCCAACTTAAAGTGGTAGACACACAAATCTTAATCATACGATTTGGTTTCTATGGAGTATTATTCCCTAAAAAGAAGTAAACAACTAAGTAGTGTAGCTTTTAATGCGATTAACATATCAATCAACAATAAATAAATGACTCACATATCAATTGATATCAATAACTAATGACAAATAAAGGACACACCGCATTATACAAAAATAAAGCCTCACAAATGGGAGTGCACTAGTTTGAAAAAGGTACATTCATTTCAACGATAAAGAAATGACTCMCATATTAATTGATATCAATTAATGACAAAGAAAGGACACACCACATTATACAAAAATAAAGCCCACACAAATGGGGGTGCACTAGTTTGAAAAAGGTACATTCATTTCATTTGAAAATTGTGGAAAATCTTTAGTAAAATGTTTGTAAAAATGAKSGAAGGAAAAGAAAATAGGATAGCAATCCTCAATTTGTTCAAAGGTTTTATAGAACTCTCTCTTAAAGAACTCTTTGACTAAAAAACGTAACAAGTAAATTTTAACAAAAAATAATGATACAAAACAACTCGAACTTTAMAAAAAATAAATAATGATAACAAACAACTCGAACTTTAAAAAAAATAAATAACGATAACAAACAACTCGATGAATTGTGGTAGACAATAAGGATAAACTAAGAGTTAATAAAAAACATTGATAACTTTCACATTCCTTAATGATTTAATAAAATATGCAAGGAGATAAAATTTGTGATGATGTTATTTAGGACAAGGTTGATTTTCAATAAAAAAGAACTATATGGTACTCTAGCAAAGTATGGATTAACTGTAATCACAATTTCTGTATATTAACCAATAGCAAATATGAATGGTAAAGAGCATTGTGATTATTAAAAACAAAGGAGAAAGTAATGAAATTAAAGTAAGTATTCATATTAATTTTGACAAAACACATTTCATTCAACATTCCCATTGATTTGACATTTAAAGCGTTTGCATCTCTTTAAACATTTTTGTATAATGACGTTCTAAATGTGATGAAGCTCCATGTTCTTGAAAATGTCAGCAGGTTAATTTATCAGTATACGATTATTCACTTTGAACTGTTTACTATGTTTCACTTTTGAGGCTGCTGGTATTATTTTATGATGGTTAAATAATTTGGATGAAGGAATAATTCATAATAGGAAGTCGCCCTTGCCAATTTAAGGGGGGGTAGTCATACCAATAAAAGAAATCTGCTGCTGTTAAACCAGCATTTGGTATCAGAGCGTAGGTGAAAGCACATGAGGGATAATGGAGCAACGATATGCTATTGAGCAGGTTGATTAAAAATTTGCCAACAAATACAACTAGCACTGTGTGAGTGATAGAACTATCACTGTCCAAATGTGTGAGGGCGTGTAGAAAAGCCATCAGATGGTCACCAATTGTCACATGTGTGGTTGCTCTAAAGGCCATCATCAAGCAACACAAGATCTGCAGTTGATTGATCCGTGTGAGAGAAATCTGATGATAAATTTGATGCGTGCTAATTATATGGTTGTTCTGTAGGAGAGACTGGTGCAAAGCAATATTGTTGTTGCGTGGAGCCTGCTGTGAAAGCAAAGAAAAGTCGAGTTGAAGTATATTTGAGCCCGTGACTGCGTTGTGTTTTTATGCTTTCATATAAAGTATGTTTCGTATGAACGAAGATTTTTCGATGGATTATATTGAGTGGCAGAATGCATATCATCTGAGACTTCATCCTTCTCCATTTGTTTGAGTTTTCTGTAGTGTGCAAATACCATAATCGTCGCCTGTTATATGTATAACCACCAATTATGTGTCAGGGCCAGTGCTCCTCTTGTATCAGGGATTACACTAATTTTATTGCGCTTGAATATCTCACCATATGTATCCCAATTTCATTCACGTGAAGGAGGGATGATGATCGAAAATAGAGTCTTGATCAACTATCTGGTGAAGCTGGCATATGTTGCTTTAAGAGAATTGAAGAAAGCTGTATGAATGAATAATTCATACTTATACTTATAATATGATGAAATTATTATTCATGAAAGTAGATTTATTCTAAAAGTCTACTTATGATGAAATCATAGGACAATGAGCGAAGCTAGGGATGAAGATCACATAGAGATTTATGGAGATATTGTGGAGATTGTTATGTTAGATTGGACATCTTTTTATGAACTCCTCAATGTTATATAATGAGGCCTCATGCTGTATTGATGTAAGAGAAAGGGATGTGTAATAATTTGTACATTAATACAATGTGATCTTTGAGGATATTGTTCTCCTTATGTGACATTTTTGTATGTAAATATTTGTTTGTCTGCTGCTCTTAAACCAACATTGGATACTTTTCCTCATTAGGATATCTAATTCTCTTTTAATAGTTGACGGTACCACTTCATTACTACCTCACTAGTTCTACCCTTCTTCTATGATTCTGAGTTTCACCTCAATGCATGAAAGATCATAAGCAAGAAAGGTTATAGACATTATTGAAGACACATGACAAATGATGGGTAAAGCTTGCACTTCATGTTCATGTAACCAAAATGGATACTACACAATGGTTAAATATCTTGGATACATTTTCCATGAACTTAAATCATTATCTTATTTAATTCTCTTTGAATAGTCGATATTACCACTTCACTAGTTCTGCCCTTTTTCTGTGGTTCACAATTTTTTCTCAGTGCTTGAAAGAACATAAGCTAGAAATGTTATAGACATGATTTAAGACACTCAAGACAATTGATAGGGGTAAAGCTTGCATCTAATGCCTATGTAACCAAAATGGACACAAGACTATTCCAAGGATTGGTAATAAGATATAGCACCAAAATGGAGACAAGACTATAACATCTGTGCCAAACCGTGCATCAACCATGCACCATAACCTGTACCATATGTTTCAACCATCAACCATGTACATCAACACCATACCAAGTACCAATCATGTACCATACCATGTATCAATCATGTATATCAACAATGTACACCAACACCTATACCATACCATGTACCATATACCATATACCATGAAATGTGTCTCAACCATATACCATATCACTCTCAATCATGCCATGTACCATAAGATAATCCTCAAGTATATGCCAATATCACAAAGATGTGCCTCTAACAATGAACCATAACAGCCATATATCAAGTACCAAGAGTATGTCTCAAGCATGGAACAATATCACCTCAAGCATGTACCATCAAGGGCTTCCAAGATATTCCTTAAGCATGTTCCATACCATCCATGATACAAGCCTAAAAAAAATACATAAAATACATACCTTTACTCATGAAGACCTGAAGTATACCATCTTAGTTCTTGTAGCAACTGTGCTGTACCATCAAACCTTGCTGCCACTCAACCAACCATTCTTCTTCAAAGGTTTGCCTCAGATCCACGACTCGTCCTCCTGCAGCATGCAGATGTACACGACATGTCCTTTTGCAACTCGCATATGTACGTGACCTGTCCTTATGCATCCTACGTATAACCGCAAAAAACTAGGGGTACTAGTTTTTTGCAACTTCTAAACTTTCGCTACTTCAGACCTTCGCAACTTCAGAAAATGCCGTCACAAACTAGCCAAAAGATCACAATACTAGACCATACCATTCATAAGATATATATTCAATGTAAGTGTGTGTTTTAAAATGAGAGACTCTTTGAGGTGTATTTATACTAACTTGTTACAACCACTTTACCCTTTGACCAAGACTTGTAACCAAATAGGGGCTTCTTGCCCATTCTTCGGGGCTTTCATGTTCACAAGGTCATATCTCCCTAACCATGAGGAATCATGTGGCATTCCAAATATAATTGGAAACAACACGACGTGTACTATCCATCTATGATAGTCATACCTATAATTTCACTATTCTTCATGTCCATATTCCTTAGTCAACTTCGGGTCCCATAAGCACACCTCCAGGGAGACATGTAGACTACATCAAATGTACCCAACTAACTCACCATCAATATTGATGATGCAAATGTCAATCAATTGTTCAACATATCTGGACCTCTCCAAGGGTTGACATCAATCTCTAAGATCACTCTCCAAGGGTTAACATCAATGACAACCAATTGTCAAACAATCTCCCCTTTTGGCATTGATGGAAACACTCATGCTCATGCTCCCACTATGATCATTTCTTCTCATCAATGTTTCTATCTCTCTCCCTTTGACATCAATGAAAACGTGTATCTCCTCTTGGGGCTACTCCCCTTGTCTTCATGCCTCTGTTCTTTCTCTTCATCTTCGACCAAAGGTTAGCTCTCCTCATCGATATGTCTTCTCCTATCAATGTACCTGTTGTAATCAATCATGGACAAACAAATAGCTCCCCCTGTGGGTACGTCTCCCTTTCAATATGATACTAATCTTCCTATCCCAAAGGTTAACTCTCCCTGTCGATATGTCTTCTCCTATCACTGTATCTGTTGTAATCAATCGTGGGTAAAAGAATAACTCCCCTTGTGGGTATGTTTCCCTGTCTGTATGGATCTCTCTCTCTGATGATTTTTCTTCTCTTGAATTTTCTATAATATGCATATGTTTTCTTTCCTTTATTCTAGTGTTGTTTATTGTCCATTGGTGCTTCCTCTTGAATTTCATTGACATATATGAAAAAAATTCAAAATTTGATTTCTTTATTTACTTGTCATGTTCACTTGACCATACTATTCATCAATGTCCTTATGATGATATAGATTCTACTAATGGTTTCTCTTTCTCTTTCTCTTTCAGTGCTTTCCTTTCTATGACCAACTGATTCCAATTGATCCCACTGATTTCAATTGTAAATATGCTGCTATGCATCTGACTCGTGTTTCCTGTATCTGCTGAGCATATCACGAATCCATCTCTGTCCATATGTCACAAACTGTTCATGACCATGCTACTCAACTTTCCACAATGATGACCCATCTATCTTTGTACTATCACAAAGACTTCTCTGAATATGATACAACTTATCAATCAATTACCCCATACTTCATCTATTTGACTGCTCTAAATCTATCTCTGCAACCACTGTTCGAAGGATGGTTCTCTGATCTGTCTATGCTACTGCATGGACTCCCCTTATTCAATATTCATATTTACTGAGAGTCTCCAAGCCGAATGGCTCAGAAAAATACTTTCTCTGATGCAGAGTGATCTTCTTCTTCATATGTGGAGACATCTTCCTCTTTATTCTCTTTATGAATTTTGTCATCATCCTGAGTTTTGACATCTTCTTCTTTATGCTTTGCCTGAATTCTGACACTTTCTGCTTTGCTTGTAAATTCATCATGATCTTGTGCTACTGCAAATCTTGTAAGTACGATTCCTTGGACCTATTCTTCATTTACCTTCTTTTCTTGGGCTCATCCAACACATTCCCCTCATACTATTCTAATTCATAGGCTCCTTTCTCTAGAACACATCGCACGATATAAGGACCATGCCACATGGGGTTGAAATTTCCTGCCCCTAGCAGTTCCTTGGATTCGTCATAAAGAAGAACCAAGTCACTCTCAGTGTACTGCCAGGGACAAACAAACTTATCGTATTGAACCTTAACACATTGTTTATTCACTTCGATAGCCGTAGAGGCATCTCGACGTTGCTCATCAAGGTTCTCTAGGTGCACGAGACGTTCTTCGATATCGGTCGTGTCAGGTAGGATATCGATTTCCAACTTAAGGGAAAGGATTTTGCATTCAATAAGAAGAATCGACTCCATGTCCTGTACTAACTGAAATGGTGAGAAATCGGTGGAAGTATTTACTGAAGTTCGGTATGCCCAAAGTGCAGGGTATAGTATCACATGCCAGTTAGATTTACGTTAAATGACATTTTTTTGCAAAATGGTATTTAGAGATTTATTCACAACCTCTACTTATCCATTTGCTTGGGGATAATAAGGGGAAGAATTATCATGAGTAAACCCCAGTTTCGATTCCAACTCTGTCATCATCTCATTCAGGAAGTGACTGCCATGATCAGTGACAATATCTCTTTGGATTCCAAACTGGGATATGCTCTAATTGAACACGAAAAATGCTGCAGTCTTACCATCATATTTAACGGTAGGCATGGCCTCAACCCATTTAGTGAAATAATCCACAACCACGATAATATGCTGGTGCCCCCCATCCGAAGCTGGGTTGTAGTCCATAAAATCCACCCCCCACTTGGTGAAGGGACCGACGATGATGAATGGGTGAAGAGGGCCTGGGTGTGAGCGCATTTTTTGAGTGAACACCTGGCAAGGGTGACACTTCTTAACTACTTCAATGCAATATTTAAAAATTGACGGCAAAAAATAAATGACTCACAATATATTTTGGATTGTCGCAAGCCCAAATAAATTACCACCACATGCCCCCCTGTGTCAGTGATTAAGAACAACCTCAAACTCCTCGTGAGTCGAACAACAATGCAAAATATTATCCACCCATCGACGATAGAAAGTGTCGCCAATAATAAGGTATTTTTTAGCTTGATGACGTATATGTCGTCGGTCGTATCTCAACAGATGTTGGGGGAGCTTTAGGGTTTGAAGGTAGATTAAAGTATCTCCATACCAGGGGTCTGAAGATGAGATAAAGAATATATGTTCATCTGTGATAGAATCATCATGAAAAATATCCTCATCGAGTCTAGGGAAGTCTGACATTAGTTCCACAAAAACTAGCGATTTCTTGGACTTCGTAGAAGTAAACTCGAGATCAAATTATTGAAAAATAAAAATCCACTTATTGTATTTCCCCCCTATGATACGCCTAGTAAGGATGTATTGAAATCGATTGATTTCCAAAACCATGATAGTTTTGCAAAGTAAGATATAATTATGTAATCTCTGAACCACATGAACAACGACCAAGGCTAGCTTCTCTACGTGAGAGTATTTAAGTTTCAAACCAACTAGATTTTGACTAAGGTAGTAGACAAAATGATCATGGAGCTCATCATCCTCCTGAACAAGTACCATACCAACTGTCCCTTCAGACGTGGCGATATAAAGCATAAAGTATCTGTTGTAGTCCGAGGGCTTCAACATAGGCACCGATACCAAGGTTTTCTTAAGAGCATTGAAGGATTCCCGAGCTCACTCATTCCATATGAACCGAGTTTCCTTTTTCAAAAGATGCATGAATCCTTTAGTTATATTGGCATAGTTAACTATGAAATGATGCAGGAAGTTAGCCTTCCCTTGTAAACCCTAAAGTTGCTGAATGTTGCACGGGGGAGGAAACCAAAGTATTTCCTCAACCTTCATAGGATCCACTATGATCCCATGCTCATAAACTATGAATCCTAAAAAATGATTAGACCTAACACAAAATATGCACTTTTGAGGGTTCAACCAAATGTGATAATAACGACATCTCTTAAATACTAGTCAAAGGTGATTTGAGTGATCTACCCTCTTGCAAGAGTGAGTAGTGAGATCATCTAGGTAAGCTTCGACGATATGTTTAAGATCGTGAAACAAAAAGGTCATGAAACGTTGGAAGGTGGCTCCGATGTTTTTAAGACCGAAAGGCATTTTTCGGTACACAAAGGTACCCCAAGGACAAATAAACATTGTCTTGTGTTGATCCTCGAGTTTGATTTGAATTTGATTATAACCTGAATATCCATCCATAAAGGAAAAGACTTCGCTTTCCGCACACTCATCGATAATCTGGTCAATAAAAGGAGTGGGGAAGTTAACTTTAGGACAGACTTTGTTTAGGTCCCTAAAATCCATACATACATGGATGGTTCCTTGTTTTTTTATTATCTATGGGAACATGGTTGGACACCCATTTGGTCAAGGGAACAGGGTAGATGAAGCCAACATTGAGTAGCTTCTCCACCTCTGCCTTAATAGCGGAGGCCTTCCTAGGATTAACAACTCTAAGATATTTCCGAATAGGTTTATCATTTAGAGAAGTTTTAATTTCATGCCCGACAATGTTGGGGTTGATCCCTAACATCTCTTCATATGAACAAGAAAATACATCTCGAAATTATTTGAAGAGATCAATATAGATCTGAATTTCCTCAAGAGAACAATCCACATCGATATATACGTTTTCAATTTTACCAGGGGTTCGAGAGATGTCAATCGCGATGGGAAGAGAAATGTTTTCCATGTTTACTTCGGCATAAATACCATGCATATCCAAAAAAACCACAGTGTGACCGAAAATCTCACTCAGGGTGGACCTAAAGTCATATTGTTCAATCCTAACAAGCTCCAGGAGAAAATAGGATCGATGATGCATATTGTCCAAATGCCTATCAGGACCAGCCATGGCCTTTAAGATGGATTCATTCAAAGGTAAAGTATCGTCAAGGAAATCATGTGAACAAGATGATTGGACGACCCATATGGGATCCACCTCATCCGTCCGCAAGGAAGAAGGATCCAGGTTAGCAACAACTTCTACAATAGCCTGATACACAACTTCTACTACGAACAATGGAATTTCCATCCCAATGTGCGAATGACCTTTGTATGATATAGTAAGGGAAGGTAGGGTCCAAGGGTCATTGAAATACAAAGTATGAAAAGGACCAGACCTCATCAATGACGAAGAATCACTGGAGATAGTGTTAATATATGTGATCGGTGTCATGAAATGAAAAGTACCTATCAAGGAGGAATACATCATGGCACCAACATTCTCAATTTCCTAATAAGAATTATCAATAACATGGACCATAGTCCCCACCTATGCAGGAGGAAGAGGATGCACAAAGGACAGTTGGTCGATCATCACAATATTTCCTTCGTGAGGAAAGCATAGAACGCAGAAAATCGACGACATAATGGATGTCATAGCATAAGTCCAATTTCACCCTAGTAGCAGATTGTAGTCAATAGGCACATCAACCACCTCGACCTCGACCTCCACAATCTTTCCTCTTAACTGGACCAGAAAAGAGGGAAGGGTATTGTGTGGTCTGAAAGAATTCCCATCGAATGTAATCAACATGGTCATAGATTGAGACAGGAGTGGAGATCCAATGGCTTTCCAACAGGCTAGAGACATTACAGATGTTGAAGCACCTTCATCAATTAAATTATGCTTGATGGTAAATTTCATGTACTCCACATGGATTTGAAAGGTCATGTGGTAAGGTAAGAGAGTCTTAATGTCCGTGACATAAAACTTGATAAACTTCGAACTACATAGGTCTAGAGAACTGCATGGGGTTTGGCCCAAATCCTTGACAATCAATTAGTTTTGGGCAGCTCTAGCATTAGGATTGTGGGAAAAGTGCTTAATTACTCCTTTTGGAATATGAGGCAGAGGTTCCGACTTATCAATTTTCAAAAGCATTTCTAGGGGAGGAGGAGGCTATAAGCCTAACATAGTCTGTGAAGAACTGTAATCGCGAGGTCGAGTGGCTACATCAATATGATACTTAACCATATTGACGAAAAGATGGCCACCATCATGTGCCAAAGGGTTTTGACTCACACTCGACGCATTTCCAATGTTAGAGGTCCCTGAGGCCATATTTTGGTTATGTGGAAACAAGTTAGTCAACATGGTAGGAAACTACATTATGAGCCTCGAGGCTTCCTTAATTTTGAGGCATAAGTGGGTAAGGTGATCATCTTTACAAAGTTTATAGGGAAACTTCACCTTCCTCTTTTCTTTCTTTCCCTCACCAACAATATTATTCGATTTATTATTATTATTTTCATCCTTGGATTTATTATTATTATTCTTCCCACCCTTACAATTATTACCACGTCCTTTCTTCTTGGTCCCTCTAGGTTGTTGGTTACAATTTGGGTTTTACGAAGACTATACAAAATGCACATCGATCGACAGAGTGGTGGTGGATGAAGCCTTAGCTTTTCTTGCTACAGATTGGTTAAGAGACAAGTCTTTGAGTTGCTTCATCACTAGTTCTATAGTCTTAGAATTTACGAAGCCTACAATGCCATCAACATGAGGTCCATTATTTTGTCTAGGGTTGTAATTTGACCACGGTGCATCAGGGAGAATTTCATAAAGTATCCCAGATTGAGCATATATAAGGTCTAACTATTAGTCTTTGAAGATGGATTCTTCCTTATATGTCACTATGAATGTAGAAACATCCTTCAAAATATAAGGAAACAAATACTTGAGGAGCCATTTGAACATAAAATATGGAGGAATGTAGGCTTTAATCAACCTTTTCCATTTATGCCACTCTTGACTATGATCGAAGATATGGGTGGCTTTGTCTTACCGAAGAGTCGATAAGAGTTCTAGGCCAACATCGTAACGAACCAGTAGTTGGAAGTGATTGAGAAAAACCAAAACCATCTCACTAAAGGTTCATAGATTCTCATAGGTAGCTCGATATACCACTTTGCGGCAACCCTCACGAGGGTGCGTGTAAATAGCCTCAAACAAAGAGTATATGAGCACCATAGGTGGAAAGTAGTCACATAGTCACCCGGGTATTCACCATTCTTGCCTTCAAAATTTGGAATGTCAGAAGGAATCTTGGTGGGGACGGGGGGCCATGATGGATCGTGATGCATTGGATCATTCATCAATTTTGACAAGTCTGGCAGATTTAGTGTGGCCAGAAAAGGGAGCCTGGGTTGTGGTGTCTAAGCCCATGCTCCTTGGAAATATTTTGGTTGAGATATTGCGGGCCAACCAGGGTTCTTCTATACACCATGGCCTTGATTGGTAGGATAATATCCTCCTACTGGATTATTCATGAAAGGTTGTAAGGGCACCATACTCACATAAGAGATGTGATAATGATTATATACATTTCCCCAAGATGAATGAAATTCATGCTGGGGGTTTCCCATACCGTAAAATTGACTCCCTCTGGAGGGAACACCCAAGGAAAGAGGGGGGTTTGCCATAATAAATGCGTTTGTAGGAATTGATGTGGAGGAAGAGGGAATGAAGGACAAAATATAGGAAGTAAACTGACCACCCATTTGAGCACTCCATCTTGGAGCACTAAAGCTAGGATTAGGTATGGAGGAAGGAGGATTCCAACCTCCTACCATAGGATTCACTCGAGGGATATGACTCCCAACAAACAAGAAAGGCACATAAGGAGACGTCGTGCCCCCAGACCCAAAACTAGGATTCGTATGAGATGGGGAAATAGAGGATGACAAGTGCGAAGTTAAGTTTGGAATACCATACAAGAAAGGATTAGAGGCATAAGGTGTTTATTGAGTACTATGATTCAACACACCATATGGGAATACAAAAGGATTCGTTCCCATGGGATGAGAAGAAGTCATGGGTTGGGTAAAATTGGATGAGGGAGCCTCCGACATCCAAATTGTCGACAACTAGGGAGTCAAGGGGACCCCACTAATCACAGAGGATATGGGAGTCGAAGGGCTTCCCGAGAAGTTCATATCTGCCTCGGTACTCATGGTAGGATGATCAAGAGAATGGGAGGTAGAGATATATGCACCACACTTATTAACTCTATGCCTTTTAGAAGGTAGATTCGGTAAAGGATCAAGATGTGGTGGTAACTTCAAAAGATGAAAAGACCGGAAAGGAGGATGGTCTTGCTTCACGATGACTCAAAACTCGAGATACAATACAAAATCCTAAGGCCAATTAATAATCAGAGAGAAAACTCCTAAATAAAGTAAAAGGCCAATGCACACAAACATGATATGATAGATGAAAGGGACCTCCCGAGCCAAAGTAGGTATGCCTCACCCAAGAGGGTCCCGAGACTCCGCAAAAATAGAGTGAAGGTGTCAGTATCAGTTATAAGGACCCTCGTAGGCTTCACAACACAATCAGTTAGATCCCTCTGGAGAGGAAATCCTCCATAAAGTCTGTGTGTTGTCCGATCCCTATATGACTCAGGGTACCTACAGAATAACCCCTGCAAGCAACTTATGAAACTACCTAGGTCAAGAAACTAGAGTCACCACGATATAACCAATGCTCAGGTGAGCAGTCACAAGTCCGGTCCACTGTATGGGAAAGGTAGAAAATCTTGAAATCTTGAAAGAACTGCCTCTGATGGAGGTAAAGGCAATAACAAGACCCCAAAATATGAATAGAACCCTGCAAATATATCTGACGCTAGGAAGGTATTAGAGGGATATATCTGCAACCAATTTGATGCGACCTCGTGCTTAACTCCGGTGTGAGCAAAGCCTCCTAAGGACACCAATTATATAATGGGTTTCACCACTCCTTGGTCATACACATATGTTTAGTTTTATAGCATTGGAGAAGTTTAATCACAAAATCCTATTCCAAGGCTCTAGGTCATATACTTGTTTATGTACCTGTTGATGGGTCCTAGATCCCTTGATTCAACAGTAGGAACCAAACCCACCACCGAGGCCCAATTAGACTCTACAATGTTTAATAGTGGAATGGTTCTCCAGATCTTGCGATCCGACCAAATTATCGATGGGCTTTATGTTTTCTTATGAAGGCTCTTCCTTCAGTTTAGACTATCTATTTTTGTATTTTCTCTTGGGTGGGACCGATATGAGATGTAATCCGGTATAAACCAACTTGGCAACAAACATGATTAAGTTTTAACTACTGGGGAAGAGGCTGAGCTTGGGATAACCCACTGCTCAAGCATGCAGACAACAATTTTATACCATAGGCCTAGTACTAATACATTAACCATGTGAGAATCCAATTACTATCTGAGATACTAATTATCAGAAAGAAAACACATATGCGATAAGATAATGACAAACAAAATAATACACCTACACTAATCATCCATCACATGATAACACAACGATTCATCTTCATCATTAAAGTAAAGAACACCAAAACATTGCACCAGATAACTTGACAATAGATTACATTGCTCTTACTCATTACAACATCATTCATGAAACAAGATAGGAAATAGTTCTTCTCCACGTCCAATCACACATGAATTTGATGAAAATAACTTTTTCTTTGGTCCAGAAGGACTTCTCTATTAATGGTAGCTTAGATATAATTCTTGACAAAACCAAAACATAAGAGTTTCTTGCAACAAGCATCGACCCTTAACTAATTGGTCGACGCTCTTATTTATAACATAAAATTCAACTGAAAATAAAGGTTAAGTGTAGTTTAACAAAACAAAATTTTCCATGTGGCGTCCTCTTCTAATGGTTTCTTTAACAATCAACTCAAGATATTGCTTGAAAGGGGTGAATTTTCCCATACTCTGACCAACTGATGAACAGTTCCTCGTAAGTTTGGGCCCATGGAAATCTGTGTTGTTCCAGTGTAGCCATGTAAATTCCTCTGATCTCCATCGCATGCGCCCGATACTTCACCAGAATGGTGTTTAACTACTGTAGCACAGTCCGAGCTTTAATCGGATGTTCCATAAATCATTGTACTTGTACTAGATCTATGTCGGTCACCGTCGCTAGCTCTTCAGCCCATAATGAATCCTACTTGGTATGCGATTCGACTATGTCTCACAAGTCGATGAAGTTGTCAGGGGTGCCGAACTCGGGAAACTTGATATCCTTCATCACCTTGTTGATCCTTGGACCCAGTTTCTCTAAGATTTCTTGGCGAAGTTACGGAGCCAATTTTTCTCGATAGTCGGAGGGATCTTTCCTGCAGTCGGAATTAAAATCGTTTAGAAATTTCTTACCAGGCAAAATATATGAAGAAAAATGTAAGTGAGAAGAAACCGGACTGATGCATACCTGTAAATCTCGCTAAACCTGATTGTTTGATACTTACATGACCTCTGCAACCTTTCGAGTTACCTGCCCCGTCTCTATTAGAGCCGCCACTTTTCTTCCGTTAGGGTGAGTTACATCCATGTGCCATAGCATGGTAGATTAGGTACGGAAAACACGAGAGTTAAAGTCATGCTAGTGTTGGATTGGCCCTTGGGGTCGGGAAAAGATATTAGAGCCGAATAGGTGCCAAAAGTACGAGTAAGTTCCCAAAATATCGGATACCGTCATAAGGAAAGTCGTTAAATGCTTCAGATCGAGGCACGTTTCTCAAACAAAAGTCACATCAACAAGTGCATCAACCATCATCAACTCATTATGGAGGCTAGGGAAATTAAAAGAACTCGAGATGATCGCACCACACATCCTATGCAACTCCTATAGGATGCATCTCACACATCCCAGATTATACCCATCACGCGGATGTGATGGAGTAATTCTTTAAAACATCTCATCGCAAAGCATTCAGTGTTCCCTGGAACATTTCGGCGTACTACCCCACTCCGTTATAAATTCTAGATATTCTATATGTGTTCCATGCATCAGTCGAGCTTATGCACCATTGGTGACTTGTCTTGTGAGTCCGATTTGATCAAGTTTTGTGCTTTGAGACTTTGTTAAGTCATCCACTCATAAGGTAGATACTTTGTCGTACCATGGGGACTCCTCTAAATGCAAGACGGGGCCTGCGAGGCAGTCGAAGCGCCAGGATTGAGACACAAAATGCTTGGGACTCGTTCTTATTTGTAGCGGGTGTCCCCGAGGCCTCAAAGGGAGATTCCTACCTTCGATCGGAAATGATGGTACCACCTCGAGTGAAGGTTGAAGTGGAAGAAGTTACGCCAGAAGGGAACAAGTTGGAAGCCATGCTCTCTCAATAGCAGATACTGTGGAGAAGAGGAAGGCCCAGGAAAAATAAGGAAGTAGGAGGGGAAAGCCACATCCCAATTGAGTTGTGTGCACAATCAACCACTGAGGAGTTCCTAATGGACGCTATCTAGCTAGATCCTGTCAGAACTACAAGTCGAGGAAGCGGGAGCCAAATGAGAAGGACAAAAGCTTCGGGTTCTAACGTTCAAGGTCCTAATTAGCAGCTGGAGCAGGCGCAACTCGCCATAGCCAAAATTTATCAGGAGAATAGAGAATTACGAAGATAGTTGGCGAAAAAGAACCTTGAGGTGTCAACACTGCAAGGTTGTGAAGGAAACACAACCTGGATAAAGAGGTAGCTTCGGGAAGAAAAATATACGATTGTGTAGCTGTGCGAAGCACAAAGGGTGTTGGAAGAAAGGAACATGAAAACGCTCCAAGGAGCGTGGAGCAGCCCGACAGAAATTTTGTGCACAGAAGAGTCCTGATTGGTGAACTCTATTTTGTATTCTCAGATGTGATGCACAATTTTGACAATTTTCCCTATTTTTTGTGAAAATTTTCACATTCTCAATGTAACTGGGTCGGTTGGCCAAAAAAGTGTTGGTAGTGTTTACTGTATGTAATCTGAGCCTGATGGAAATCTAATATATAAAGTCTCAAAATTTTGATGAAAGTATTCTAGTCATAGCTATTGAATGCATTGTTTTCCCTCTTTGCGTGTAAACCTACAATGTTCTTTGTCTAAGCTTCTTGAAAATTAGCCTCGATTTTATACTTAGTGTCTTGTATTTTCGTTGATATTTTTCTGAAAAAAAATTCCGACGCCGATTGATGCTGACATGGCGTCACTGACTCGGGACACATTAAATAAAGACCTGGAACTCAACTCCCAGTTAATAGTCGGAGTCGGGAATTTTTTTAAGTCGAGCGTGCTAAACTGAGCTTAACATTGGGATTGTCGATGCCAGACGAGTATCGGGGATCAACCTTCAAAATTAAAACTAACATGTAGTTTCTTCGTGGGTTATCATCCTCAGAATCTCCCGATACCGAAATGTTTCAGAAGTCGGCGATCGACGATATTATTTCATTTTCGTTAAACGCTTACTCTTTTAACCTTTTGCTGATGCTGAAGGGATCGATCATCGACGATATCCTTGGTGAAGTTCATTCGCAAAAGAAAACGTCTGTTTATCGACACTGATGAGGATCGACGATCGACGACTGTGGTTTTTATTCAAGTGATTTTCTTTCTTCTTTAATTCTTTCTGATGCCGAGTCTGCGAGCGCGTCGAGAAAGTTTTGGCTGTCGATTCTTTAGTCCTTTAAGTTATATATTTTTGCATGTTTAAGAAAACTTTAAAAAACTAAAATGGAAAACAAAATGATAAGCACATGCAACATTTTCATACTGAGGTCAAATTTAGACAGTGCAAAGATCAAGTGGTACCCAAAAAGTAAAATTTGACATAGGATTTTTAGGGTGTGTTGAGTGCTCAAGAAATGGCGACTTACTGGGCGAAAACAGAACCTTTATTCCTCCTTCAGGGCTTGGATGATGCAAAATCTAGTGTAGAACCTTACTGATTTTAAATCAGAGCTTCGTTTACCCTTGAATTCAAAATTCTTCGGTTGATGCTTTCTGGGTCTGCCTGTGGGGTTTTAACCTTTATTCCTCCTTTGTTTCCTGTAACCCCGACTCATGCCATTTTTACAAAAGTCTAGCAAAGCATTCACTAGCATGGATCCTTTAGTTACCTTTAGCCACTTGCTTCGGTGTTGCTCCACTGCTAGTGAGCATCCATAGCCCCGACAGAGTCACCCCGACATCACAGACCTTTCTCTGCTGCCAACGAGTGTCCATAGCCTCGACAGAGATATCTGCATACCCTCTCCTACTGTTCACTCTTTTGATAATGTCAATTTTATCTCAGCATAATGCCCCGAGCGAGTGGGAGAGGATGATGTCTGTTTATTTTGCGAAGTGAGATGGTTAAGATGGATCCTTTGCTAGATTTTTCTTCGGGGTTCATGTGGTCCTTTTCATCTTTCCTTCTTTCCCTTAAGGTCTCACCAAACTACTAAGCAAACACTTCTGACATTTCTCCGAAGTTGTTCATTTGCGCAGGTTAGATAGAGGGCTCCTCAAAGAAACCACAAGCCCCTCAATGCTTCTTGTGTTTGTATGTGAGCGATGAGTTAGGAACATATTTGGCTATGTCGCATGATTTAAGGTCAACCATTGTCTCGCTGAACACAATCTTCAAAAGCGCAAAAGTCCAGAAAACAAAAGGAAACAATAAAAATACATTTTTCAATCATGAACACACTCATAAAAAACATAAAACATTTTATTATATATATATATATATATATATATTGGAAATATTGCTTTATAGCTTGGCCATTTACTAGGAGGGCATCAGGTTCCCCGCTCAGATTCTGCAATCGATAAGTTCTTTCCTCAATCTTCTCAGCCACCTGGAAAGGTCCAAGCCATAGATTCTAAAACTTAGAATGTTTCCCTTTTGGCTCGTTTTCTCTATCCCATTTTAGAACTAAGTCCCCCACTTCAAAATTCTTCTCTTTAGCCTTATGCTTATCAAACCATATTTTCACTATCTAATGGTGGGCTATGAATTTTGATTTAGCCTTTCCCCTTTCTTCTTCTAGCATGAGCAAAGTGTCAATTCTTTGTTGTATGACCGATGAGGGCTCCCCTCT
>ML785602.1:99724-119177 GCA_009831015.1 Picea engelmannii | reverse complement strand
CAAAGATCGACTTCAAGGTGAAGGTAAAAAGTTGAAACCTATCAGGTATGGACCCTTTACAATTTTGGACAAAGTCGGTAATAATGCTTTCCGATTAGAATTGCCTCCTTATATGCAAATGTATTTAGTTGTTATTGTGGAAAACTTGAAATTGTATGAGCCGCCTATGATTATAGACCAAGATGTATAGGTTCAAGTACCTTCTATGGATGAGTTTGCTCCTGAGTATCTTAATGAACTTCGGGAAGATGTAATACTGGACAAGAAGGTCAGATCGTCACGAAGAGGAGACATGGAGTTTCTTCGAGTGGGGTTAAAAGGAATGCATCCAAGCAAAGCAAGGTCGATAGAGACCGGAAGACTGAGGGAATTATACCCTCACTTATTTTCTGAATGATTTCATACTTTTTGTGGCCAAAAAGATTTCCAATGGGAAGGTTTGATCCAGGTGGATCATCTCAAAATTCGATAGAGTTAAAGTATTCAAATGAAAAATTAAATCTTACAAAGTGGAAGAGCTCGTCAACATCTTTCCGGTGACGTTCGTTTCAGGAAAAGTGACATCCAGGTGACAAAGATATGAGCAAGGGAAGTTTCATCAAAAATGACTATAAATGGGTTAAAATGGTCAAAAATGTGGTTATAAATGGTTTGGAAAAAAAAAGAGGTGGTCAAGGGCCTATCCCTTGCCAACACTGAGGCCCCTTGGTATTAAAACTATGTCATAAAACCAAATGTTATACCAAAAAAACCAACCATATAATAATAACCCAAAACACATATGTTAAAAACATAACGTATCTTATAAACACGCCACATTATTTATACCATATGTCAAACCCAAAACGCACGCATATATTAAAACTATGTCATATATATATGTGTGTGTGTGTGAGAGAGAGAGAGATACCATATATATTACACCAAATTGTGCGCCAACCATGATCTATTCATACCATATGTTAAAATAAACATATAACAAATCGCGCCAAGGAGGGGAAGCTTGTAGGTTTGAACCCGGGACTTCTGCCCCCATAACCACTACAACTACCAATGCGTCACCGCCATGGGACGTGGGATGTAATGGCACAAAAACCTTAAAAGTTGTCGAGATTTGGGAGATTTCGGAGGGCGCGTGGACCATAGCTCACACCCCCCAAAAACCATTGCTTTTATTATTTAAATGAAGCATGGGCACGCATCCCGAGGAGGAAGAATGAGTTTTGATGCCGACAGAGATAGGCACGTAGATCGAGGTGATGCTGCATAGTGACCGAAGTGAATTTGCAAGTAGAACGAGGTGGTATTTTCACGTAGTTTGAGGTGGTACATAATTGGCATGCATCCCAAGGCCATACGGACTATACAATCAAGGGCAGATTGGGAATAGTGCCAAAAAGGGCATTCAAAGTCCAGTTTCAGAAATATATCGAGTTTATACTCAAAAGTCTCAATTTTTCTCAAGGATTCCAGATCCAGCTTCAGGTTTTGCATTCAGGCATCCAGACAGAAAAGTGTTCATAGAAACTTCCAGATACACAGAAAGGTATCCATGTTTATACTTAAAAGTCTCAGAATTTCATCTTGCAGTTGTTGTTGAAGTCTGTTATTGTATATGATAGACATAAATCAAAAGTCACTTTGTAAGCATTTGAATACTTAATCTATCGGCCTTCCCATTTGGAAAGTGGCCCGGAGAGGTAGCCAGGAAGTCTGGTGAACTCCGTTACCAATCCTTGTTCATAGATGGTTTGCTTACATGTTTATGTGCTCATGTGCTTGATGAATGTTCTTTAATTTTGCATACATAAATATGGTTAACAATTAAAAAATTCACATGCAAGTAATGGTTAACGATCAAGTTAAAATTTCAGATCACTGCTTCCCTTTTGCTTACCCTGACAAGATTATCGAAATTTATGTGACCCATTATTTTGTGCCAAAGCCAACTTTCATCTTCCTTTCTTAAGCAACATTTTTCTTTTCCAATTTCGTTTAGTACATATATTTTTCTTGGAGTTCTTACAATTGTAGCCACCAATCTATCCGACCCTTCTTTTCTTATTTCACATTTCCGAGAATCAAACACAAGTCTGTGTCCTTGATCACACATTTGAATTACACTTAGTATATTGTGTTTCATGTCTTTGACTAGTATAACATTTTCTTCTTTGGCATCCTTTCTTCCAATCTCAACTATCCCTTTTCCTATATTTCTGACTGAGTTGTCATTCCCAACTGAAAATGATCCATATCTTTTCTTCTTCAAATTTACAAAATTTTCCATATCATCTATGATATGCTTTGAGCAACCACTATCAACATACCATCCACGTTTCTTGTGTTTATCTTGTAGAGAAAACATGCTTTATTTAGTGTTAAATTGATGCTACTTTCTTATCCATATCCTTTGTGGTTCATGTCTGTGACTGTCGATATTATGTTGTGATTCTCTAGGAGGAACAATCAATCTAAAATATTTGGCCATGTGTCCAAAGGTGTTACACTTGTAGCATTCTACTTCACTGCTCAAAGATTCAAATCTGTTTTATCTTTTACTCTATGCTTCATGAGAACTTCGTGAATAACCATTTCTTGTGTAGCTTTCATAGTTATTCCTCTTCTTGGTATTAGCTCTACAATTTAGAGCTTTATGTCCAAAATTATTACATGAATAGAATAAAAAAAGAAAAATAGTTTGATACCTAGGGGTGGAAGATCTTCTGAATCCTTCTTCTTCTTGAGGTCTCTATATTGTTGGATGTTGTTGATTATGAAATATGAACCTTCTGGGTGGTGCAATATCTCTTTAATCCTCTTCTTGGTTCCTCTTGTCCTCTTCCTTCTTAGAAGAGCCTCTGACTGTTTCTGCACAACTTCTTTGTTCTGTTGTCTTGGAACTTGATCCTTTCTCTGTATGATTATATCCTAGTCCAGATTTGTCATGGTATGGCCTCTGACTGCTAATGATCTCATCCAATAATTTGGTGTTGTTATGTTGCATGTCCTTCTGAAGATATTTTCTTAGAGTGACTACCTCTGCTTCCAAGCCTTCAATGATCTCGTCTCTTTGTTTTAACTATCCACTAAGTGCTTCTTCAATTTTCTTGTCTTCTTCTACCTATATTTTTATCTTCGTGATCATCTGCTCTATTTCTTTGGAGTTATGAGATTATTCTTTCTTCTTTAGTTCTGTCTAGAGTGACTTATTTTTTTTATTTTCCCTCTTTAGAGCTTCTATGGCACACATCAATTCTTCCCTATAATCACCTTCTGGCTCTTCATATTCTTCTTCGAAGCCTTCTTCGTCGGAGTCTTCTACTGCCATGAATAGTACCCTTTATGTATCATTATCACTGACTTCATCTTCGTCTGATGAGGAGATGTCTTCCTTGGTGTAGAGACCTTTCTTAAAAAAAATCTTCTTGTTTCTTCTATCCTTTTGGATTTGCTTTTTCTTTTTAGAGTCATCTTCTTCAATACCTTTCTTTTTCTTGTAGGGACATTTATTAGCAAAATGACCAACACCATCATAGTTAAAAAATTTCAATGGAAGCATACCTTTGTATTTGCTGGTTCCCTTTTTCAGCCTTTTGACTAAGTTAGCCACCTCTTCATCTTCCTTTGAATCATCACTGCAACTATAATTTGGCTTCACCTTTTATTTATCTTTCTTCTTTGTCTTCTTGGATTCCTTGAATGTTACTTCCTTCGTGACTATATTTTCTTGTTATGTCCTCATATCATAAGTTGTGAGTATCTCATGCAACTCATCCATGGTCATTGTAGCTATGTCCACTCTTTCTTCTATATCTGAAATCTTTGGATCAAATCTCATTGGTAGAGATCTTAATGCATTTTTCACAATGGTCTATTCCTTTATCTCGTCTCCCAAACCTTTGATATTGTTTACTACTTTGTCAACTCGTAGAAAGTAGGTTGCTATGTTTTCATCTTCATTCATCTTCAATTGTTCAAACTTGGCTCTGAAAATTTGAAGTTTAACTTCCTTCACTTTCACATATCCTTCGTATATAGTCTTCAGTTTATCCCACATTTATTTTGCAAAATCACAGTGTATAATATTGGTATGTATTGATTGAGTCACCTGATTCTCAATAGCGTTTTTATCCCTTGAATCATTTTCTTTGAGGTTATTTCCATCTCTATATTTCTGTGGATTGGCAGATGCTTTTATCCATATACTAATGATCTCCAAACATCGAATCCTTGTGCTTGTATATATGTTTTCATTATTCTTCTCTAGAAGGAATAGTTCTCACCATCAAACCGTGGTACCCCAATCTTTGTGTGATCCATGATCTCCTTCTAATGGTTAGGATGCTTATTGAAGGATCCACTCTGATACCAATTATTGGAATACTGAGAGGGGGGGTGAATCAATATTAGTATTTTTAATCCTTTTTAACCATAATGTGTATTGTTTACTTTATGAGAAGATTACCAATAACATTCAATATGAGTAGTATACATAAGCAGTGAACAATAAGAAACCAGACATAAACATAGTACACCAATATTTTACATGGAAACCTAATGTAGGAGAAAACCATGGAACACTTTTCTTATATTTTCAAAGTAAGTACATTCATAGGAAGCACCACCTTCCTTGTTTTCCAACTACAATTGGAAGAATGGTATAACCCCCTGGTTTCTTAGGCTCCAACCCGAAGGAAGCTACAACTCCCTGATTCTCTGGCTCCAACTAGAAGAAGGCTAAAACCCCCTATGTTCTACGGATACAAATGGAAGGTGGTTACAACCACCTATCCTTTCCTCATCCAACCACCCTGAAGTATAAGTACCAAATAACTGATACTACCAATGTCACTTTGTCACTGTGAAATCTATCATTGTAAAACTTGTCACATAAACCTGTACTAACAACCTGTAACAACCTGTACCAACAAACTGAACTGATAATCTTCTCAACCAATCAGACCTGATCACATAGATCTCATACCCACGGTCACAAGTGTATATCTCAAACCATGTACAACTATGTCTCTCTAATAATGTGCCATATATATACAAACAATCATAAACCAAGTGTATTGAACCCTCGCATCAACGAATCATCAAACCCTAACTGTTATGCAACATCAATATATACCAATCACTTCAACAAAATAACTCAACCAAAATCCCTCAAACATATTCCAAGAAATACAAGAAATGCCTCAAAAATATACCCAACAAAGTGTGCCAATGAAAAAAAATAAAATTACTGACACTGTACCTTTGTGGATCTGTCTCATATAGTATGTACCATACATTCTGCTAGCACTAGGAATCACCTTCAGATTGCATGGAAGGCAAGCCCAGTACCCATCAAGATATATGTGAATGTAAAAGAGTTTTTTGAAGGGTCAAATGGATAAGACTCAAGATGATAATGTTCCAACTCAGAAATCAGGGCTAGCATGCACAAGCAATCAAGGTCTTGGCTAAATTCAACCAGTAAGTGGGAGTAAATATGGACAGAGGGAAGACTTCAGTGAGAGGAATGTAGAGGTTGATGTAAACACCAGGTCTATAGACAACCTAAGGAAGAAATAATCTTAACACAAGATCTTCTTGAGTTCAAAGTTTAAGGACACTAAAGAAACATCATAATAATATTATAATCAAACATACATCATAATATCACCAAAATAATTCATGTGAATCATTCAAAGCATGAACACTTTAGCATCAGAAGCAAATAAACTGGAAAAAGAAGTTGATTTCTATTAACCAAGATGTCTCAAATCAAGTACATAACCAGTTCACAGTAACTTCATCAAAATATTACAGTATAAGAGAGCCTTTCTCAACCATTCGAACCTACTAAAGCATTTCATCTATTTATTTATAAAAAAAATGGAGGCAACAATTAGAGGTGCGAGCTGGCCTCCTTCCCATGAAAATCTCTAAGAATTTATTCCATCTAACAACTTGAATAACAACCTATGCTATAAAATGGGAAAGTGTTGGTGATTAATCCAACCAATTTTTGAACTAACTTGATCCCCCTTTGGTGCACAAATCCTTGTTTGCCATGTGTCCTTCAGGGGCATGTGGATGTCATCATGCTGGTAGCTACTGTCTCTGCAATCCTCCCCATCATCAACTATTCATAAAAATGTTATATCGACTTCCCTTGTTTCTTGGTATCTGTTGGTAGTACCTTTTGGTATCGCTTTGAGTAGCTCACCTTGTAGAGCCTTCAACCAATTTCCTGTGATTCTGTAGCGCAACCTCAAAAATGGACTAGTAGAAAATAGATAGTGCCAAAACTTCGTATCCTATGTGCAAACTTCAGTCTCTACGAGAAATTCGGTAGTGAATTTCGGTAGCGCCACTCTGGTGTATCTCTGTGTAGGATTCCGTCTCTACCAAAAATTCAGTAGCAAATTTTGGTAGCACCACTATGTATCCTATAAAACTTTAGGTAGCTCCATCATAATTTGCAACACCTTCACTTGAACATGTGCATAATGGATAACAAACTTGGGTATTAGCAGTGCCATTAGTCTTAGGCGATTTGACAACATTATAGGTAGAAAATTGATGGAACATCCAAAATAGACTATTCTGTAGTGCCATAGCGCTACAAAATGTCTGCACTATTACTGCCGAAGGGATTAATTATTTGTGAAAACCCAAAACTATGAATAGTAAGTATTAGAAGCTTGTATAGGTGGCAGAGGCAGTGTTTCATCAATATTTTATCTTCACAAAAAGAGACCATCTTCAAAAATGGAGGTCAACTTTCACCAACTACTTCATTAAACTGACACTTAACCTGACACTCTTTCTTGGAGAAGGAGGGCCTTCCTTTGGAATAACAAGCTTCTTCCTTTTAGAAGTGACATGCTTCTTCAATGGAGATATGCTCTCCTTGGCTGATGGTTTCTTCTTTTCAATAGCAGCTTCAACCAATACCTGCAATTTCCTTTGAGCCACTTCATCTTGAAAATGTTGCAACTCTGCTTTGAGATTTTTGTTCTGAGACTGAAAGTCTTTGTTCTACCTATAAAGGTTTTTGAGTTGCCTATGGAGAGGCTGTGCCTTTCTTGATGCTAGGTCAAGAGTGTGTCTATATCCATCCATGATTTCTTTCATCTTAACCCTGTCAGACATGGCTTCTTCTTTTAAATGAGCCACCTCTTTCCTAGTATCCCTAAGTTGCATGATTAATCTTTTGAATGTCTGGCTGCCAGGTGGAGTAGTGACATGAACAGTATCAACATGATTTTTCATGGTTTCCTCTTCCTGTTGCATAGGAATTACCTTGTATATCTCATCAGGATCCTTGATGCCTTTGCCTTTGTCTTTCTTCTTCTATACATGGATTTCTTTTTTCTTCTCCATAGGCTTTCCAATGCCTTGGCCCATATCTTTCTTTTTCTGTAGGATAGAGACTTTAGGTAGGGATTGTTCTTCAACAACCTCTTTAGAAGATAATTCTCTTGTGAATGGATTTCTAACCTTGATGCTGGTTGTTGAAGGAAATGAGGAGAAGTGTATCTTCTTCCCTTTATTTGTTGTAGGTTTAGTAGAAGAAGGGGCTTCTTCTAACTCTGGTGGAGGAGGGGGTGAAAGATATCTCTATGGAGAATGACAAGCTTCCTCCTCAGTTCTTGCGACCTCCTTGATGACCTCTTGATCTTGAACAAGAACTCTGCCCTTTCTCTTATTTCTAATACCTGCTTTAGAAACACTGGTGGATGGTAAAGGGCTTGCTATTCGTGACTGAGGAGTAGCTGCTATATCAAACTTGAAGTGAGAAGCAATAAAAAAATGTTCCCATGAGATATCTTTCTTACCCAGTTCTTCAGAAACTAGCATTCTAATCAATCCAGAGTGAAAGATGCTAGTATCCACAACCTTAGACTTGGATTGAACCTTGTCTAACATATTGCCTATTCTCCTTAGAAGATAGTAGGGAATGTTCATTTCAATTTTTCTAGTAAAATGCAACAAAAGCCTTATATGGTATCGGTACAGTGTATTGAACCTTCCTTCACATGTAAAGTACCTTTGAATGATCCTCAATATCCTCTCAAACTATTCAATCAGATGATTACTTGGCACGCCTTTAGTCATATTATCATCTTGATGTTCAGGCTTCAGGAAATCTTTGGCATATGTTGCATCTAAGGCCATGGCTTTAAACCATTTCTCACTTGTGATAGGGATTCATATGGCAGCTGAAATAGAGGCCTTGGACACCTCAAATTCTAGGTCCCCTACCTTGGTCTTCCAGCCATCAAAATGTAAGGCAAACTGCCTTGTCACCTCAGGATGACCTCTTTGAATATTCTGGCAGAAAGAGAGGCATCCCACCCTTCGAAAAAATTATCTGTCCATGGGATCTGTCTCAAAAAGATGCATATCCATAGGTTTAGTTCTAACTACCTTACCCCCCTTGTGTGACTTCTTCATATGAGGAGTATCCATAGTTTAGGATAGGAGATTATTATGGCTATGGAGTGGTGATAACCAGGAGGAGCTAAAGTCAAGTCTCAAGTGGACAAAGTCGTGCTTTTACCAGAACTTCTCTTAAACCAGACTGGTTGCTAACTAGCTAAACTGGTTGTGGAAATCCCACCCTTGGATGTGTGTAGGTATGAACACTTAGAAAATGAGAGGATACCCTGTAATTGGCCTTTGAAACTGGGTATAAACAACTTGATTTAAGTGTCAGATGAGTCAGGGGAAAAATAATGTTGTAGAGTAGTGCCTCTAGGTAGCACATCGCACATGCAGAGGATAGGACTTGCTTGGATGTTGTGAGCTTAGTAGCAATGGTGGGTGGATGTATCAAACTTTGATATGCAGGTAATGAGATTTACAAGTTTGAAAGGAGGGAAGAAAATGATAGGATGGCATGAGGAAATATCTCCTCTAGCTATGCAGGCCCGATAACCAAAATTTTGAGCGCTAGCTCTCCTTGAAATTTATGTGTAGAGGAGGAAAACATAGAATACCTGTGGAATAAAATCGGTTTGAAGCCTCAACAAGATTTCAGGAAGAAGTCACGAGCATATCGGCCTCCAAAGCTACCTCAACATCAAAATTGGTAGCATTGTTGCTCACTAGTCAGAATTGGAAATTTGCACAGTGCAACAATCTTGAGTTTTTCAAAAATCACAAACCGTTATCAGAGCTCGTAAATATGAGATCTTGAAAGCATATTTTAACCAAGTCCTGGCGCTGAAAACAAGGAAGAGATAACATCAACGTTGTAATCATAAATCATGGTGGAATATGATGAATGGGAAATGTGCTATGGAAACTCCTGATGAGTGGGAAACACTTCATTTCAAAAAATGATTGGACAGGTAAGCAAAGGACAACAAGGCAGGGATATGAGGGCATGAGTGAGGAAAATGGCCTGTCAAATCAAGCTATTCATGGAGTGAATCAATCCTAATGACAAGTCATGAGGGGATCAAAGATAGATCATGAAAAAAACGGTCCTAAGTCCAAATTTGAATGAGGTTTAAAACACAAGTCATGACTCGATACTTTATTTATCAAGGGGGCCCTAACAAACACACTTTTAAAAGGGTCAAATTAAAAAAAAAATTAAAATATAAGGCTTAGGAAAAGATAAAACTAAATTCTAAAAACCCAAGGCAACTTGGTGTGATAACACATCCAATAATCCCTCCAGGGAAAATACTCAATCTCCCATAACCATATCTCACATAATCACCAGCATCCAACTACAAGAAAGCATGTAACATATCTTTTTTATCCTGTAGATAGATATGCTATATGTGAACACTGTCAAACTTCCTGTAGCCTCTCCTCAACTTCTACAACTAGATTCACTCCTCAAACTTTAGATCTGTTAGTGCCTCATGTGATGAAGCCATCTATCCCACAGGGCTTTATGTGATAGACTATAGGTAAACCACGAGGATGCCTCACGAGACATTTACTATCTAACCCACAAGGATGAAACTAATCAGGGTTTTTCATGATCTTCCCGCTTCCTTCCACAACTACAAAAATTTTCCTTCACTCTTCCTTTTCTACCTCATACTTGCACAACTTCAGATGTATCAATGAGTACCTGCAATAAACCTTTCACAAGATAGATATTCAATGTGCTTAATAGGTGGTAATGGGAGTCTCTTTCTCTCTTATTTATACTCTCCAAGTTCCTTCCTTTAGGGGTCATATTCTAACTATTTTACCCAACTTCCCTATTTTAGGGCTAACCCCCTTTCTTGTTGCAACTACTTTACCAATAATTAGTAAACTCACCACTTCTTGTTGCAACTAATTTATTTTTGATTGTTTTCTTATCTCAACAACTTTATCCATGATTAACTCCTAGTTACACCCACTTTGACTAGTAAACTTCTTGATAACTTTCTAGGATCTTCTAGAATAATTGACTTCTTTGTTGACCTTCTAGGGGCTTCTAGAATATTCATGAGTGTCCAACTTCATTAAGACATATCTCCTCAACCGTGAGGAACCATGTGACATACCACATATCATCAGAAACAACACGACATATACTATCCATCTAAGATAGTATTCCCTATAATTTCATTGATCTTCATGTATTTATTCCTCATACTAACTCAGGTTCATTAACCGCTCCTTTGGGGCTACCATAATTTTCTACCAAAGTTTCTTGAAGGGTTGACATCAATGAAAACCAACCCAATCTATCAACAAAATGAAATGAACAACCACAAAAGCTGAAGAGTCTCTCTTGTTTTATAAAATAGATCAACTTGATGAATGTAACAAGGACCTTTTCCCTTTGTAAATGAAGGACAATACTATTACTGTTGAATGAATAAAGATTAAGAGGCATTTTGGAAATTTGTCATTTTGGTGAATGTGTATGAGACTATTCTTTGTGCATTTGTCTTCTACGTGAGTAGCATCAAATTATGTCGTTTGAATTATTTCTTCGCTATGTTCTATATGCGCATGTTGTAATATGTTTCCTTATGAGTACATAAATAATTTTATGAATGCATTGTACAACTGATTGTTTTTGTATCTGTAACATTTTTGTTATCACTTATCATTAGCATACATGCATTATTTCTGGTTTCGTTGATATTATCTTTCATTGTACTCATTCTTTTTGTTTTGTTCTCGTGATATGTTAGAAGTAGTTAGATTATGTCAGTTTGATTTCAGTTAGATTAGACTCGGGATTAATTAGAATTCTTTGGGGGACATTCCGTTGTATTTCCCCTTTTTATTCTTTTAATTTTGAGCGACAACCAGGACCACATACTAGTCAGAAACACTACACCAAATGAGAGTAGGTCTAATTGGGACCTGTCATTGACCGTTCTCCCTTATCTTCTTGACAGACCATTTGGACCTGTCAACAGGTAGATAATACTAAAACATACATGCGTAAGATAGAAAACCTCAAACTTAGAGGGATGAAAAGGTAATTTCAAAAACAATAAGAGAGAGTCAGAATTTACAATTCACAAAAGAGTAATTTAAAAAAAGCTGAAAATACGATTTAAGAGTGTGGACGACATGGAAATCTTGGTTTTTGTCATTAGGGATGAAAATACAAGTCCTCAAGCTTGGGCATGAGATAGAAATGCATGTCAAATAGAGAGATGAAATTTTTTTTTTTAATCAAGTTCAAGATAGCCAAAAATGCAAATTCAGTAAAGCTACAATGATCTTGCTTAAGCTCAAAAGATAGAGTTAAAAATGCAATTTATAGCAATATAAATTTCTTAAACGATTTAGCATATGGGGCAGTCATGTACAAATATTGAGAGACTTACTTCTCAACTCTCAAAGGATGGAAAAATAAATCAACAGAGCTCAAGCATAAATTCTAAGTAATATGCAAATCCATAAAAATAATGCTCAAGACATCCAATAAACTAGGCACAATTAATCCAATTGTCAGGCTAGGAATTGGCAGAAAACATAACTCCACGGATGCTAGTTGCATTAATATGATAGGTGCATAAATATAAAGTAAATGACTGTTAGTATTCCTTAACGAATGAATCTTCCTATCACCTATTACTCTATGTATTTACATTAATGTTACAAAACCACAATCCCAAAGATTACCTGTCTAACATTCCCCCCTTAATCCAAAGGGGTGTGTGTGAGTCCAAGCATCATTTTGATTTTTTTTTAAATTTCTCTTCCAAGAGATTTGGTGAAGATGCCTACCATTTTGTCATTTTTGGAACAATGTATCAAGTGAATAGTCTTGGCCTCTACATGATATCGAATCATGTGAAACTTTGTGTTGATGTGATTAGTTCAATCATGAAATATGGGATTCTTGGCCAACTTGATTGCAAAAGTATTATCGACTAGAATAGGATTATAATTCACTTGTTTCTATTGCAACTCTTGAATTATTTTCCTGAGCCACACAATATCCTTCATCGCTTCTGCAAGTGCCACATATTATGCCTATGTTGTGGAATTTTCCGGAACTGATTGTTTGTGTGATCTCTAGGAGATGACTGCTGATCCAAGAATCATGACATAACATGAAGTTGACACTCCATTTTCCTTAACCCTGACAAAGTCTCAATCAGAATATCCGATCAGGTTGAAGTCATCTACCTTAGAGTACCTAAGTCCAAAATCTTGATTTCCTTTCAAGTATTTTGGAATTCTTTTTTCATTAGACGAATGTCCTTCACAAGGATTTTGCATGGACTTGGGAAGAATCCCAACAACAAATGAAATGTTTGGTCTGGTGGTAGTAAAATAGATAAGACTTCCCACAATTTGTCTATACTTGGTTGCATCCTCAAATTCGTTCCCTTCTTTTGATGTGAGTTTCAAATTCTATTCCATTGGAGTAGAAACATGATTGCACTCATCTATGCCAAACTTATTAAACAATACTCCAATGTACTTCTTTTGGGAAATGAATATGTCCCTTGGATTTTGAATCACATCAATAGCCAAATAGTAGTGAAGATGTCCCAAATATGTCATCTCGAAGCCTTCATTCAAATCTTTCTTTATAGATGCAATGTATCTTTCAATGTTCCATATTATCAACAAATCATCTACATATACTACAAGACATACAACATTTTTTTCAACTTTCTTGACAAACAAAGTTGCATTGTCAAGTTTGAAATGCTTGAAATTCAATTTCAAAATATGCTTAGTTAAATTTTCATACCATGCTCATAGTGCTTATTTCAGGAAATATAAGGATTTGATGAGCTTGCATACCTTATGTTCTTGTCCCTTCACAAAAAATCCTTATGATTGAGACATGAAACCATTCTCTTTCAAGTCTCTATTCAAGAAAGAAGTCTTCACATCCATTTGATGAATTTTCCATCCATTTTGTGCTGCCATGGAAAATAGAGTATGGATGGTAGCCCATTTTGTTGTGGGGGGAAACGTTTTCTCATAATCAACACCTTCTTTATGTTCAAATGCTTTTTCCATGAGCCTTGATTTGTGCTTTTCAAGTGAGTCATCTAATATGTACTTATTATTGAATGTTGGATTACTTCACACACACCTATGATTTCTCTTTCTTAAGGTTTTCCCTATGTTTATTAGTCATTATCCAATATCCTAAACTTTAGGGGAGAATATTCCTCTAGGAGAATATTCTCTAAATCGAATCGATGAAGCGTTTGGAACAATTTGCAGTCTCATTTCTCCTGAACTCCTCTTTCACATATCCTCCTTTAAACCCCCCAATGAAGCCTGGACCACCATGGAAGGGATTGTTTTCAAACAAAACAAGAAGAGGGTACACTTGATCAAGGTGGAATTTCTCACATTGGATCTAAAAACCTTCGACAATATCCAATATTTATTTACCAAATATATTGATTTGTTGTCGCAACTCAAAGCTTGCGGGCTTGATAAATTTGACGAGAAACAAATGGTTCTCACCATTCTCTCCAAAATTGGTCTAGTATACTTAGTGTTTGTATTCACATTTCATTTATGTTAGGGTCCTAACTCGCACATAGGTAGAACGGTATATTCAAATGTAATAAAGGTCAATATTAATAAGGCCTTGCAATAAAATAGAATAAGTCGAATGTAAGAAGACCTAATAGAAGCTTCCGCTTCTAGAAGGATCTTCCTCTAGATGCTTCTTTTGATAGACATATTTATTATAAATAGGAGTCAAGGGTATGAGAACCCTAGCTTGGAGATTATTGTAATAGAGCTCTGCTTGATCGGAGGTTTCCCCCTTGAAGAGGCTCATGAACATTGCTCTCAAAATCAAAGTGTTATTTCTGTTGTTATTCTTATATCATTTCAGTGTTATTGTGGTGATTATTCTAGTTATATTGTTGTTATTTTTCCATTTCTAGCATTTTATTTCTGTTCTGCATACTTTTTATATCTGGTATATTACAAGTGGTATCATAGCACTTTCCTTGGCATAAATTGTGGGTAATTTTTTTTTTCAGGGTAGAGACTTATTCCAGCATCTTTAAGCCACAGAGATCTATTGTTACATGCATAAACCTGTGGTTGAGGGATTCATACACATAAGAAATACAAGTGGTTCTTAAGCGCACATCTGATGGCCACCCTTGTAACCCCTGTTGGTACCCCTTCGAGTGGTAGCGCATTAGACATCACCTGTATACGGATCGACCTAGATTTATTGAAGCCCTCTTTAGATAAACCGATTGACTGCCTGACTTTTATAGTGCCACCAAAAACATCTCTCGGGAAGATACTCTCTAGTACCTGGGTAGTCAGGTAGTACGGTTAAGGGTACGGTCTATCCTCCTTAGTTAGTTCCCTGAGATATTGGGCTGATTATTACTGTTGGACCCCTCACGTATATCAGAGAGCCATAGCACAGGGAAAACCCATGTTTGTAGAACCCTTGAATACCTAACCCTTGGGGAAAGAAACATAAACAAATTAAAACATACAAGATCTATTGATGTGAAACTATGTTTGGGTTGCCAAGTAAATACACATTTATTTCTGGTTAAGAATTTGGGCATCTCCTCTCTACAGTATTCTTCAGATCGGAGTATAACTATTCTACAGGTGAGACCTATTCCATTGGATTCATCTCTTCTCCCTTATCACATTCATCCATATCATTTTTCAGAAAAAAATTTGACCCCGCCCACCCCTTTTCAGTTCCCCCATCCTCATGGCCCATACCCGTAGCCAAGACTTGAAAGCTCGCTTCAACACCTTGCAATATGGTCTCATCGAGACCCAAAAAGAAGTGAAACAAATCAATGCCAATGTTGTCGCCATCAATACAACCATGCAGTCCTCAATGGGGGAAATCAAACAATACCTCACCACCCAACTTGAATCTGTCTTTTTGGCACTCTGCACCAAACTTCATATCCCTACAGATAACCCTTCCTCTTCTTCACCTCAACATATTGAAGGTGACCATTCCTCTCATTCCCATAACTTTCAAAACCATCACTTTCAAAGTGACCTACACCTTCCGTGGGTGGATGTGACCAAATTTGATGGCTCAGACCCCACTGGTTGGGTAACCCAAATGAAGCATTATTTCTCTTTATACGACATTACAAATGACTTGGCCAAACTCTGATATGGTGTTCTCCATCTAGATCAAGAATGTTGGCAATGGAGAAAAACTTCTCGTCAAGGGTATATTGCTTGGTCACACTTTGTGGCAGAGATTTATGAATGCTTTGACACTGACACCAACCATTTAGGTCGTTTAACAAAGTTGAAACAATCAGGAACAGTGGAAGACTTTATAGTTTCCTTTGAGCACCTAACTTTTCGAACAGAGGGCATGTCTGATGCCATTTTCTGAGAATGTTTTATCAGTGGCCTCAAGGATGATATTTAGGCCCATGTTCTCATGGCTCAGACTCAGAGTTGGGTGGAGGCTACTAAAAGAGATAAAGAAGAACAACAGGTTGTATATTCTAAAAAATGAAAACCCTTGCCCTAAACTAGTAAATCCCACTACTCCCTTCGCTCCACTAAAGATCCAAAAATTGACCAAGGCTGAAATGGTTGAACGCCGATTCAAAGGCCTTTGTTATAATTGTGATGACAAACATTTCCTGGGCCACAAGTGTAAGGAACAAAATATGTTTATGGCCATCTCCGAGGATATTTAAGAAGAGGATATCGAAACTCCCCTTGTGTCTAAGTCACTTGAAACCCCCAACATAAGCCCTCCCTTAGACCCTCCCGAAGTAGAACTGGTCATTTCCCTCAATGCTCTCATTGGCTTCTCTGCTCCCCAAACCCTTAAGCTAACCGGTTACATCAAGCATCAGAAGGTCATCATTCTAGTTGATAGTGGAAGCACCCATAATTTTATTCATTGCCACATTGCTAAAGAAACTCATTGTTACATCCATGCTGTCAATAATTTCCAAATCATGATTGCTAATGGTGGCTCCATGAAATGTGGAGTGTGTTGTGAAAATGTGTGTCTCCAAATTGGTGACTACGACCTGAAATCTCATATGTTTGCTATAGACATGGGCGGGTGTGACATTGTGTTGGGTGTAGACTAGCTAAGGACTTTGGGTCCCATTCTCATGGATTTTAAGGAATTAACCATGCAATTTGACTAGGAGGGCCACCAATATAAGTTACAAGGCATCACCGCCAGTTCACCTGAGATCATTAGTTGCCATTGCATGGAAAAGCTGCTCAAAAAGGGTCATTCTGGTGTTATTTCTCAACTCCATGCCATCCAAGAAACATAAACACCCTCGGTGTTGGAAGACCTCCAAGCCATCCTTTCTAAACATCAAGTGGTATTTTCCACTCCCTAGGGACTCTTTCCTTCACATGGTGTTCATGATCATTCCATTCCCCTTGTACTTGGAATCCTTCCTTCCAATATCCGTTTGTATTGTCACCCCTTTTCCCAAAAAAATGAAATTGAGAAAATGGTCCAGGAACTCCTTAATGCAGGCGTTATCCACCCTAGTATGAGCCCCTACTTTTCTCTTGTGGTCATGGTCTTGAAGAAAGAAGGTTCTTGGCGAATGTTTCCCGACTTCCGTGCCTTCAACAAATTTACCATTAAAGACAATTTTCCCATTCCTGTCATTGATGACCTCCTGGATGAACTGAGTGGTGCCCAATTCTTTACTAAAATTGATCTTCATTTCGGCTACCACCAGATACGTATGAAAGAGGCAGACATTCCCAAGACTGCCTTTAGAACTCATGAGGGCCACTATGAGTTTTTGGTCATGCCCTTTGGCTTGTGTAAATCCCCCTCCACCTTCCAAAGCCTCATGAATCATGTCTTTCGTCCTTTTCTCCATCATTTTGTCTTAGTTTTCTTTGATGATATCCTCATCTATAGCAAGACTTGGACCAAACATCTTGCTCATGTGGATCGAGTTCCCCATCTACTCTCTCAGCACCAACTTTTCCTGAAACAGTCCAAATGTGCTTTTGGCGCCTCAGAAGTAGAGTACTTGGGTCATCTGGTTGGCAAGGATGGCATCAGGGTGGATCCTAAAAAGATTGAAGCTATGAAAGAATATCCTCACCCAAAGACTCTCAAAATCTTGCGTGGATTTCTGGGCTTAACAGGTTATTATCGCAAGTTTGTTAAGAATTACGGAAAGATTGGAACACCTCTCACTACTCTCCTAAACAATAACTCTTTCACTTGGACTCCAGCTGCTACTCAAGATTTTAAAACCTTAAAGATGGCCATGTGCACCACTCCAGTCCTAGCCCTTCCTAATTTCACAAAGACCTTTGTCTTGGAATGTGATTCTTTAGGGAAAGGAATTGGTGTCGTCCTTTACCAGCAACCAACTATCTGAAAGAAATATGGGAAAATCTATCTATGAAAAGGAAATGTTGGCTATTCTGCATGTCGTTGATTTGTGGCACCCTTATCTATTGGGGCAATGCTTCCAAATTAAGACAGACCATCAAAGCCTCAAGTATTTTTTGGAACAACTCATTTCCTCCCTAGAGCAAAAAAAATGGGTAACTAAGCTGTTTTGCTATGCTTATGAGATCATTTACAGGAAAGGCAAAGAAAATGTGGTTGCGGATGCACTTTCCCGCAAATATGAAGATGAAGGATCCATTTTTTCCTTCATTGGGATCCCAAAAGTTCGCAGTTGATCCAACAATTATATTCTAGTGCTCCATCTCCCCCAGGGTACTCTTGTCTCCATGATGAGCTTTAATATAAAGGTCGTTTGTATTTAAGTAAACAATCAAAGCTTAAATCCACTGTACTTTCTAAGCTTCATTCTACACTGACAGCGGGGCACTCTAGGTTCACCAAAACCTATGACACGGTCAAACGTTCTTTTTTCTGGGATGGTATGAAACAGGACATTCATAATTTTGTCACCGAATGTGATGTGTGTCAATGAAACAAGGGAGAACCAGTCAAATCTACGGGCACACTACAACCACTCCTGATTCCACCTACTATTTGGAAGGACATATCTATGGATTTTATTACAGGATTACCCAAATTGGGAAATAAATCAGTCATCATGGTGGTTTTTGATCGTCTTTCCAAGTATGCTCATTTCTGTGCTCTTCAACACCTGTTTACAGCATCCACGATGGCTCAAATTTTCATGGATCAGGTCTTCAAGCTCCATGGCATGCCACACTCTATTGTTTCTGATCGTGACCCTACTTTCACAAGAAATTTTTGGCAAGAACTGTTCAAGCTACAAGGCACCCAATTGCATCTCAGTACAACTTATCACCCCCAGTCTGATGGCCAAACAGAAGTTGTCAACAAGTTTTTGGAAACATATTTGAGGTGTTTTTCCTCGGAAAAGAAAAATCAGTGGGCTCAATGGTTACCCCTAGCTGAATGGCGGTACAACACTTCATACCATACAACTACATGCATGACTCCTTTTGAAGTGGTATATGGACATAAGCCACCTTCAGTTCTCTCATACTTACCTGGTGTCTCGAAGGTCCTGGCGGTTGACCAAACACTTATAGTTCGAGAGGCTATTCTCCGTACCCTAAAATAGAATTTGTTCATGGCACAGAATCGCATGAAGCAACAAGTAGATCAAGGTCTCTCTGAACATCAATTTGAAGAAGGGGATCAGGTGTTTCTTCGCCTGCAACCTTACAAGAAGAATTCCCTCAAGGCTGAGCATTGCCAGAAGCTAGCTCCAAAATTTTATGTTCCTTATACAGTTCTCAAGAGTGTGGGACAAATGGCCTATCAATTAGCTTTTCCCAATCATTCGAAGCTACATCCTGTTTTTCATGTTTTCTGCTTAAAGAAGGTGATCATAACCAAGTGCCAAATTCAAACCAACCTTCCCGAGTTAGCCGAAGAAGGATCCATTTGGCTACATGCACAAATAGTTTTGGACCAGTGTGAGTGTCGCTTGCGTCAGAGAACCATCAAGGAAGTGTTAATCTAGTGGAAAGATACAACTCCAACAGATGCCACTTGGGAACCAGCTACCATTCT
>ML785602.1:85062-99532 GCA_009831015.1 Picea engelmannii | reverse complement strand
GAATCAAAGTGTTATTTCTGTTGTTATTCTTATATCATTTCAGTGTTATTGTGGTGATTATTTTGGTTATATTGTTGTTATTCTGCCATTTCTAGCATTTTATTTTTGTTTTGCATACTTTTTATATCTAGTATATTACAATTTAGTTAGATTCACATCTAGATCTACCTAGAATATTCCCTCTCTTGAGGAATTTATCGAGTCTCTGACACAAGAGCAGGGAAACTCATCAATATGGGAAAAATCAGAGGCCCAAAAGAGCATGCAATTACTATGCAAGATGTTAGCAGTCATCAATATCATAAATATAATGACAAATACAAAAGGAAAGCACATGCAAATTCAAAGAAGGAAGGGTACTCAAAACCCTTCCACGATGCCTTCAGATCCAAAGGGGGAAAGGTAAGAAAAGGGGAGAAATGCTCTTACTTCCATAACGGATTCCATCAAGAATCCACATGTATGTAGAAACATATAGATGTAATGACCCAAATACTTCATCAAAACAACCTTGGAGATCACATCCTCAAGGGTGCCACGAAGGAGAAGCCAGAAGATCGAAATCCGAAGAAAGACAATTCTTGCCATGTTTTGATTGCCATCAACTCTCATGATGCTTGGATCATAGATTCATGAGAATCACACCACATGGCTGCCACAAAAGAAGTATATTCTTCATTGGATGCATGTAAAGGTCCTCCTATTCTGATGGGGGACAACTCTCCAATCGATGTCACCAACAAAGGAAGGATTGAACTCACAAAGGGAAGCTTTGAGAACTTACTACACATTCCCAAACTTTTCGTCAATAATCTCTCCATGTATCAGATGAATAACTTCAAAAACAAAAGGAGAGTCATATTCACACCTTATGAAATGGATATATATGACATGCAAACCAATTCCAGGGTTGCTGTCAGTTAGGTAAATCATCAATCTAGACTCTACACATTTTCTGAATTTATTGAACTAGATTTTGCATTACTGCTTACCCATGCTGATGAAAGCAGGTGGATATGGCATGAAAGGTTCAAGCATTTAAATTTCATATATATAAAACAACTTAACAAGTAATGAATGGTTGATGGTCTACCTGACATCCACTTCTTGTTGTGGGTGGGAATCCCTCCTACGAACTTAGCATTTAAGGGCTCTAATCATGCATGCAGAAAATAACTATTTCAAAGGCCTCAACTCTTTCCTATTCTCCCAACACAAAACCCCACATTCATGCAATACAAAGGTGTAAATGAGATTTGATAAGTCTACCTTAATTCCTTTGTTTTATGTCGATCCCTTTTCTTTAACTCGCTCTTTGATTGCAAGCCTCCTCCCAAAGTTGACCTGCATTCACTTATGAACTAACAAAAAGATGTGAACATGAATTTCATATACTAATTGTTGGGTTAGTTGTGACAATATCATAAAACAAACATTTAACTTGAACACGTGATATGGTGGGATGAAAAAAGTATTCATTTTTGTATTAATCTTCACAATAGTAAACTTACAATATGTGGTTGACACTGCTTCTCGAAACTGGTCCTGGGCTCCTCTTCAATTGTCCTCCAAATGCTTTGCTCTATACTTATCTTTGCACAAGGATGGCTAAAGGTTGGGACAAGGGGAATGCTCAATTGGGTATAGTCTCTTTACTATGATTTTCCTCCTTTCAAAGAGGACCCTTACCCCTTCTTTTATAGGCTAGAAGGAGCTAGCTATTTGGTCGAATGACCGACCATGCATGGTTGAAAGGTTTAGTTAACTTGCCCAAAGCTGTGTGTTTCGTCAACAACTTTCCTTTTTTTGTGCTTTTGTAGGTACACACGGGCCATATTGGAGCAGCTAGCTTGTACACACGTGCAGTAATGGAGTAGGGCGCATGGGCCTTTATAAAGGGGGTTTTTAAGAAGAGTTGTCCAGTAGTGCTTTGGCAAAGAAGGATTTTGAGATGGCCTGATGCCAGGTAAGTATGTTTGGTGAAAATTAGGTTTATAATAGATGCCCCCTAATGTGTGATTTCAGAAGAGAATTTGATGGCTGAAATACATTATCAATCTTTAGCAACGTACCAAAACTAGTGAGCCCAGGGACCAGAATTCGGGAGGTGCTATCAACAAAAATAAAAAATTGTCTCACCGAGGCGGGCATACCAATGCTTGGGATGAAATAAAATCATGGCTACCAGTCAAACACACTGTATATCCATGTCATATAACTATATAAAGTGTAGCTGGAAGCAATACACAGCGGATCTACATCTCAAAATAAAAAAGATATACATGTATAGTATCCATCTTATAAAATCTGATAAGGTCTGATGGCTGGAGATGAGTTCTTCAGAGCTCAAGAAACAACTTAAAAATCTTCAAAACTCGGGTAGAAGTGTAATATGAGTGTACGAATTCACTACCCAAAGGTCTTCGATGGCTCATCGGTCATGGACTAGAGAATCTTGATGATCAGACTGCAGGCTTCATTGATTTCAAACAAAGACTTGATTGGACTTTCGGGATGGTTGAGCATGAGGGAAAGAGACAAACTACAGAGGGGTCGACATAGGCTTGGAAAAACTTCCCTTGGACAATAGCATGACAAATGATGAGACTCAGGCAACATGGCATTAACATAAGTTCATGAGGCAGGAGGCAACACAAACTCTCCATATGTCTGGAGGAATAACCAAACGGAGGAGGACACATCTCAATGTAGCGGGAACAACTTCCTAAGGTCATATTAAATACCGGGGCTTGATGAACAAATGGAAGGATGTGCTTTATCCAAGGGTGACTCATTGTGCTTCCAATACAAAGAAAATACTTTTCCCTTCCTCTTTTTGGGGTATATTTGATTTTTTTGTCTTTTTCAATAATTTTGGAAAAAGAATAAAAGAATGCTACGTTACAAAGGAGGAAGGAGTGTCACAAACATACGAGATCGAGGCACATGGACAAGACTAATGTTCAAAGCAAGGAAACTCGGGAAAAATCCCTCCTGGGGCCAAAGGTGTCAAGACGCAGAGGCAAAGTGCTATAGGGCTTGCGTATAAGGCATGCTTCAGATGGTTCAATTGAGAGCAACATGGAGCCGACATTATACCAAAGACACAGGTATGCAAATGCAATTAATAAGACACACAATGGTAACGTTCTTCGATGTAAGTTTTATGAGCCCAGAGAAGGTAAGCTTGGTGGATTTTCATATTTAGAGAGTTTGAAAAAACGTAAAAGGAGACTCCAATGGGGTACCTTTTTCGAAGGTAGTCTAGTCGGTTCGAAAAAGGGGTAAACTAGCATCGACAAGATGTCTATTCAAAACCATTTTAACGAGTGTGATAAAGACAAGATCACTTGACAATTTTTTCATTTTTAAGGAGCCTAAAAAAAGCTCAACTATGGACTCCGTCAGGAATGTTCTTCTGGACCATTTTAACGAGTGTGAAAGAATAAGGTCACTCGATGATCTTTTCAATTTTAGGGAGTCTGAAAAGAGATTAATTATGGACTCCGTGGGGGTTTCTTTTTCGTAAATTTAGTCCCTCAGGCCCGAAAAAGGGTTAAAATTATACCTGAGGGTACTCTTCTAGAGATTCGAGGCCTCTAGAGTATACCTTTGTTTGTACAGTTGACTGTCTGGACCGAAAAAGGGGTAAACTACCACCGGATAGACGTGACTTCAAATTACAGTTTAACGAGCGTGAAAGGCCACAAGATCGCTTGATGATCTTTTCATGTTTAGAGGGTCTGAAAAGGGCTTAAAAGAAGACCCGTTATGTTTTGGGAGTCCCGAGGGTGAGGTCAAGAGTGATAAGGAATCATGCAAATGAGGCTCAAACTCGTAATCAGGGAAAAGCTACAGAGGACTCCCGAGCCTATAGTCGTTAGTGACAGCATGGACACCGTTATGCAACCAGGATCTACCTAGGGCATCCATGTTATGGTAGGCTCTACTACCAAATTACGACACTTCTAAAGTAGTGATGAGGGTTTTGTGTCACAACTCGGTGGGATCGATCCTATCGCAAAGAGGAAAAGACAACGAGATGAAAAAAGCGGGGGTGGAATCCTGAATTAAATGCAACGAGCTGGGAAAAAATGACTTTTTACCAGAGGATCATCAAAACGCCCAAATCTCAAAAAAAATTCCAAATACCCAAAGGAATACCTCCCTTGATCATCCAAAGAAAACTCCCGAACCATCTTAAATGATTTTCAGTTTATAAAAAATGACAAAAGGGTTTGAAAATTGACAAAAAAGGGCCAAAAAACTCTATAAATAGAAGCTGGCAGCTCATTATCACCATTGTTAACTCAGAAATTGACTAAAATCCAAAACTGCCCCTTTGTGAAAATAATTGATTCTGGGAGCTTCGGTGGACAAAACAACCATCTGCTTGGACCAAGTAAGTATAAAATCTCTCATCTTGCAATTTAAATCTTTATTTATGCTTTTAGTTTCAAGTTTTTGGGGGACATCGACCCTCAAAAGGTCGTTCCTAGGTCCACGCGGGTTGTCTTATGACAGGCCGTGTGTACACTCGGGCAGAGGAAAAACTGCACGTGTGTACACACATCTGTCATCATTACAGCCCACGTGGACCCTTTATTTAATGGAAAAAAAAATTAAAAAACAAGGGTTAACCCTCCTGAACTTGGTTTTTTGCAAGATGTATGTTCACTGGAGGGAAAGAGAGTATGGGGAGATTAGTGCGTTGGTTGGGGAAGACCCCAATGTTGTTGCTACCTTAATGCAATGTGGACTGCTAAAATTCTTTTTATGTCCTTTTATGCAAGCACAACCTAGGCTACTGAATACCTTGGTTGATTATTGGCATCCCGACGTAGAGGCCTTTATGTTGGAGGGGCAGTGACTGGTGCCAACGACCGAGGACATATACTTTTTGACTGGCCTCTCTCAGCGAGGGGAACCAATCAACTTCCATACGTTTCCCTCGGGGCCGCATAACATATCAAAGTTGATTGGACTCTACTGTGAGGCAGGCACAGACAGGACGAGCTCGCAAGTGTCGATAAGTAAGATCTCTGACTTAGCACTGCAGGCTATAGTGTTGCTTATCAGGTGAATTACAGGGTCTGCTTCTTTGCATCAGGCTTCCCATGCATAGATGAACTGTGCAGTTCAGTTCTTGATTGCACAGATTTTTTATTGGAGCACCACATTGTTGGACTGTATGAAGATACAGTTGACAGACTGTCGGTTATATACTCAGAGGTACTTTTGTTTTGGAACCATTCTTTTCTCTTTATTCTTTGAAAGAGTGCCCAGTTTCAGTCCTCGAGAGGTGGTATGGGGGCATCAGGCTTCTCTTCCTACGATTTGCAGATGGGCAGTGTTACTGCCACGACAAGGGGGAGGAAGGACCAATGAGTCCTTTGATGATAACTTTTTTTCTTGGTTGTCGCGACAGATCCCAGTCATAGAGGATTACCCTTATGCTAGGATTGATTTCTCGAGAGACCCTAAGATACCGGTACCTCCTGGCGAGGAGTGAGGATAGATGGGTAAGTTTGCATCGTTGTTTTTTTTGTGAAACATATGTAATTTTATGTTGTTTTTTACATATATCAAATTTTTTATACCAGAGTTTTTGACAGATATGTGTCTATTATGTGCAGATGTGGGACCAGTGTGACCTGTAGATTATGTAAGGAATAGGCGTTGTCCTCGGCCAGGGACCACACCCGCCGCCACAGGGGGACCAATAGTAGCAGGAGAGCTTCCAGCCGATGAGGCTGAGAGGGTTTTGAGACGAGTTGAGTGAAATTTTACCTCACTCACTCGCACAGTCCCCATGGCAAAGACTGAGGTTCTGCCACCATCTATGCAACGTCATGTAGTGGGGGCACCACAGACGTGGGTCCCACTGTTTCAACATTTGGCAAATGTTGTTGATCATTACAATAGGGCCCACAGGCCCTGACCTTAGTTAGTCTAGACTTTTCACGTGCCGAGAGCACTACTTGTATATATTGTTTGAGGGCATAAGCCCCATGACTCATTACTGGTCATATTTTTGAGGCACTTGCATCCACCTATGTACTCTGATGATTATGATATTATATATGGATTTTTATGTCTTTTTATGTCTTATGGATCATATTTGCCTTTAAAAATGTATTTACATGTTTATGTCTATGTCTTTTTATATGTGTGTGATATGCCAGTATAAGATTTGATTAGATAGAGTATCTGTAACTTGGTTTAATCTCCTAGGAACATGAAAATATGTAATATAATCAAAGCTTTGTTCTAAGAGACATACCCTAAGGAATCGTTGGTGTAAAGTCAGATCATGAACATGGTAGACTCTATTTAACTAAGACACAACCAACTGAGCATCTAAATAGACCCGAAGATGAGAGATACCAAATGACAGGGCATCACGAAGCAACTCAATAATTGCATTGTCTTTGGAGACATTTTTTGTGGTGTTGCCTAAACATATACCTCCTGAAGATAACAACTGGCCCTGAGGTGTAAAAATTACCCAAGCTACGGAGGCAAGCCTCCGAGTGTGCCGACTAGCATCGTCTGCATACGCAATGAACACCTCTGATTCACTTGACATCTGCCATAGTGACAAAAGATAACATAAAAAATGACACGTCCATAAAACTAAAAGAAACCATAAATTAGTAGTACAAAGACTATACATATGTTACAAAAAGTTACCCAAGGTGACCTACCTATGAATAATACTTCTTGAGGTAGAGCCCATTTCTAGTCTCCGCCAAAGCATTTCCATCAAGGTCAACCAGACAATAATCACCCTTTTTTAGAATCTCTTTTATGATGAAAGGTCTGAACCACATGGGTTTGAATTTTCCTACCCCCAAGGAGTCCTTATCTTGGTCATAGACCAGGACAAGGTCATCTTTAGAGAAAATCCGAGGACGAATGGACCAATCATACTGACACTTGAATTTTTGTTTGTGAGCCTCAATGGCCAGGGCCACATCATGACGCTACTCATTGAGCCGCTCAAGGTATAATAACCACTCTTCTAGTGGAGAAGTGTCTGGCAATAATTGTACTGCCAACTTTAGGGAAAAGATCTGACATTCTATAGGCAAGACTGCTTCCAGCCTATAAATGAGTTGAAAAGGTGAGAAATTGGTTGCAGTCTTAAAAGACATTCGGTAAACCCATAATGTCGAGTATAACATCAAATGCCAATTTGACTTGGCCAAATTGATCGTTCGTTGTAGGATGGTATTAAGAGATTTATTTACAGCTTCCACCTGACCATTTGCTTGGGGGTAGTAGGGTGATGAATGTTCTTGCCGCAACCCAAGATTTGATGTTAATTTGGTCATCATTTGGTTTTGAAAGTGACTACCATGGTCAGTGACAATCTCTCTTGGGATGTCGAACCTTGTGATTATCTGGTTGAAAAAAAAAGAACTGCAGTCTCTCCATCATCTTTAAACGTTGGCATAGCTTCGACCCACTTTGTAAAGTAGTCTATGGCTACAATGATATAACGGTGCCCCCTTACTAAAGGAGGGTTTCATGTAGTGTAATCAATCCCCCACTTGGTGAAGGGACCAACTTTGATGACAGGAAACATGGGAGAAGGATGTGCCCTCATCTTTCGAGAGAAGATCTGACACGGGTGGCACTTCTTGACTGATTCAATAAAATCTTTGATTAGTGTCATCCAGAATTAACTGGCTCATAAAATATTTTGGGTTGTTGCCAACCCAGAAAAATGACCACCACATGCTCCAGTATGGAAATCGTTAAGCACAATTTCCACTTCTTCATGAGTGAGGAATCGATGAAGAACGTAATTGACACCTCGTTGATAGAGAGTGTCCTCAAGGAGGAGATAATTTTTGGCTTGATGACGTATACGACGACGTTCATCACGAGAAGCAAAGTCGGGGCGCTTCAAATTCTGGAGATAGACAAGAATATCTCCATACTAGGGGTCTGAATATACTATCAGAAACATATCTCCTCGAATAGGCGATTCTTCGAGCACAACGTCACCTGACTTGACCGGAAGTTTCGAAATAATTTCTACGAAGACCATTGACTTTTTGGATTTGACCGAAATGAAATCTAAGTAAAATTCCTAGAGGACGACTATCCATCTATTGATATTTCCGCCTATTACCTGTCGTGTCAACACGTATTGAAATAGATTCACAACGACAATGACGGTGGTCTTGCGAAACAAAACATAATGACAGAACCGTTGGATAGCATGGACTGCTGCCAATGTAAGTTTTTCGATATGAGAATAGTTGAGTTCTGGTCCGATGAGGCCTCGACTGAGGTAATAGATCACATATTCTGAGAGAAAATCATCTTCCTGAACTAAGACAATGCCGATGGTTGACTCTTCTGTAGTCAAGTATAATAAGAAATCTTTGTTATAGTTGGGTGGCTGAAGTAGATGGGCAGTTGTGAGGGCATGTTTCAATGCTTCGAAGGAGCGTTGAGCTACATCATCCCAATGAAAAGGAACATATTTCTTCAATAAGCACATAAATCCCTTTGTGATCTGGGAATATTTGGCGATGAAATGCCTCAAAAATTTTGCTTTGCCCTGCAAACTCTGAAGTTGAAGGATTGTACGTGGGGGATGCAACTAAACTATTGCCTCAACCTTGAGAGGATCGACCATGATCCTTGTTATTGGTACTATGAAACATAACAAACATCCTGATGTTACGCAAAAGCTACATTTGTTTGGGTTGAAGCAAATCTGGAAGTAGCAACATCGCTCAAAGATAAGTCAGAGGTGTGTGGGATGATCTGTTCTCTTGCGAGATCGTGATGCTAAATCATCTAAATAGGCTTCGACTATATGCTTGAGATCATGGAAAGCAAAATACATGGCCTGCTGGAAGGTAGCTCCGACATTTTTTAGACCAAAAGACATCTTACAATAGGCAAATGTACCCCATGGAAAAATGAATGCATTTTTGTGTTGGTCTTCGGGTTTGATTTGTATCTGATTATATCCCAAAAAACCATTCATGAAAAAAAAGGCCTCGCAACCTTCACATTCATCAATTATCTGGTCGATGAATGGTGTGGGAAAATTATCTTTTCGATAGGCCTTGTTCAAATCACATAAGTCCGTACATACGCAAATCGTGTCCTATTTCTTGTTGACTAGCACAGGATTTGACACCCATTGGGTCAAATGGATAGGATAGATAAAACCGACTTTGAGCAGTTTCTTGACTTCAACCTTAATGGTTGTTGCTTTCCTGGGATTAATTGGATGAAGTTTCTGCTGAATTGGCTTAGCATCCAGATGAGTTGTGATTTCATGTTCGACTATTTTTGGATCAATGCCTGGCATTTCCTCATAAGATCAAGCAAAAATGTCGCGAAATTATTTAAATAAGTCTGTGTAGATTTGAATCTCTTCGAGGGAATAATCAGCTCCAACGAAAACATTCTCCACGATGCCAGGCGTTCTGGAGATATTAATCGGTATAGTTTCAGCGACAGTTTCCATATTTTCCTCAGCATAAACCTCATGTGTAGCCAAGGGATTGATAGGACAAGGCCTATCTCTAGTCATAGTCAAGGTTAATTCCCCTACTTCGATTCTGCTTAACTCTGGGAGGAAGTATGATCTATGATGGAGATCGTCCCAGGGTTTGTCCAGACTAGTCATTGCTTCAATGATTGCTTCGTCTGAGGGAAATACTAAGTCTAACGAATCGGTACCAGCGAGGGAACCTTGAGCCCAAATAGGCTCTGGGATCGGATCTAACTCTTGTGCAGGAGTCATATCAATGTCGGATGAAGCTTGTTGGACTAAAGAGTACGCTGCCTCATTCGCGAACAAGGTCATGGTCATACCATGGTGCTCTATCCCTTCCATTGTGGCCGATGGGGAAGGAAGAATCCATGGATCATTGAAGTAAGTCGTGCGAAACGATGAAACTTGGAAAATATCAACCTTATGGTGGTCTGATATGAACTTGACATCACCTTGAGGAGGCCGGTAATCGAAAGTACCCATCAAAGATGGGCACAAACCAACCCCTACATTGACGACACCAGGTTGGGGATTGTCAATGATCGGGACCACGGATGCCCCCAATGAAGGGTTAGGCATGGAGAAGGACAATTGATCAATGGTCACGATCCGACCTTCATGTGGAAACAAAAATACCTGGAAAACTGTAGCAACCACTACTTGCATGGCATAAGTCCAACTCCTACCTAACAAGAGATTGTAGTCGAGGGATGCATCGACTACTTCTACCTCGACGCAAATGATCTTCCCTCCTAACTGCACAGGGAAAGAGGGGATGATGCCATGTGGTCAGAAAGAACGACCGTCGAAAGCAGGAAGAAGAGTAGGTGACGAAGACAAAACGGGCTGGCCAATGGCCTTCCAACACACCAACAACATGATGCATGTCGATGCGCCCTCATCAACCACCGTGTGGAAAATGTTCTGAGTAAAAAATTTCGTGGGGTAAGCCACTTCTATTTGAAATGATACGTGGTAAGGGAGATGAGTTTTTAAGTCGATTGTACTCAGATTACAAGTCTCGACAGATCCTAAAGAGGCTAACAAAGCTTTCCTCTGGGAAGGGCAGCTCTGGAGGACCTCCAAAGCAGACATCACACAAGGGGTTTGAGATAAATCCTCCACCACAGAATAGTTCTGGGCGGCCCTTACATTTGGGTTGTGAGAAGCATTCTTGAATGCACCTTTAGGGATGCGTGTCATTGTTTCACCTAAATTCTTCTCAATTTGGAGGGGAAGAGATGGGATTTCAACTTCTTTTCCTTTCTCAGAGGTACTTGGATTACTATAGTCATGTGTTCTAGTCGATATAAAAGCATCAACTTTCATCATATACACATTCGCGGATGCTGGATTGTATGGAGACGGAGAGGGTCCTTGACTGCCCCCTTTCACGCTTGTAGAGGCTTGGGTTAGGTTTTGCCCATGTTGGAATGGATTCGTTAACACAGCAGGTTGTGGCTATGACACAAACTTTTGGGCCTCTACAAGCTGTGGGCACTGGTGAGTCTGGTGGTCCTCCGTGCACAAGTTACATGGATACTTTGCCTTCCATTTTTCAGTGGTTCCCCCACCAACATTATTAGCGGGTTTCTTATCCCTCTTACCCTTCTTACATTGTTTTTTCTTTCCCTCAGGCTACTGGGTGGCCTTTATATTTGTCGATTGCACACTATGTACATCCGATGTTTGGGTAGGGGGAGTAGTTGAAACAGTAGTTTGGCTGGCCACTGTGTGTTGTATAGACAATTGTTGCAGTTGTTTTGTCAGTTGTTCAGCGGGCTTGGTTTGTGCTGAACCTACAATACCATCGACATGTAGTCCAACTCTCTGTCTGGTCTTATTAAGTATGGATCATGGTGCATTGGGAAAAACCTCGTACAGTAAACTAGACTGAGAATAAATTAGCTCAAGTTGTTGAGCTCTCATGATGGCATCTTCTTCGGAAAACACTTCGGACGTTGTGATGTCTTTGGATAACTGTGCAAACAAAGACTTAAGGAACCACTCAACCAGAAATGCTAGTGGGACTGGTACCTTAATCAAACTCTTCTGGCATCTCCACTCTCGGATGTGGTCAAAGATATGGTCCGCTTTTGTCTGTTCAAAATTGGACAACAATTCTATGTCGATGTCGTATCTCACAGGTAATTGGAAATGGTTTAGGAATTCCATTGCCAATTCGTCGAAGGAAGAATATCTCGAGCGGTCGAGCTCGATGTACCATTTCGCGACACTCCCAATGAGAGTGTGTTGAAACAATCGCAATTGTGTGGAGTCATCTTTCAGCGAATTAGACGAGCACCAAAGATGGAAGGTGGTCACATGATCCCCTGGATCTTCATTAGGCTTGGCCTCAAACTTTGGTATGTCCGAAGGCATTTTCGTCGACATAGGAGGCCAACGTGGATCGTGACAGATGGGGTCATTCAACAATATTGTCAAGTCTGGCAAATGTAAGGTTTCCAAGAAAGGTAGCTTTGGTTGGTGTTGCTGATAACCATGGAAAAAGGGGCTTGGAGTATGATTGGCACAAGGTTGCCAGGCAAAGTTGGGTTGCTGGCCGGGGTTCTGGTAAAAACCATGGCCATGACCAACATATGGATTTTGCGTGTGAGGAGACATCATCGGCTGATTCCCGAAATAGGACGTAGATGGTTGGGCATGCATTACATTCGAAGGACTTTGGGAAGGGTTTCACCATGCTGATCCCATGGGCATAGGCATAGTACCTTGTCCGAGGTTCCATTGGTTGTGAAAAGAATTGCCCCAGATCGACATTCCTGACGAGGGAACTGATCCTTATGTGGGATTGTCAAAACTTCCTTCTTGCATTCCATATTTTCTTACTACATAAATCTATTTGTACAAATTTGGGTTAGCACTTAGACCACCATTATTCCTATTACCCTTCATTCCTCCTTCTTCTATATGGATGGATTTCTCTTTCATTAATGGTCCATCAAGACAAGAAGTGTTTGTGCCTTATCTGTTCCCTATTTATTTCCTCCCCTATCGCCAGTTCCAAGGTCCTGATGTGGAAGAAGTTTCGGGGTTTTCCCCCTGTGCAGGAATAGTACCCTGCATAGGATTAGGTTGGCCATAACCGGGGTTTCCCCTGGTCAGGAAAGCAGCGGATGAGAAATAATTGCTACCAAACACACCGAACAAAGAAAATGGTGTCAACCCTACTGGCATATTATAATAAGGTGGTCCTTGACTCCCTACTCCAAGTGAACTATGGTGTGTGTTTGGCCCGACGGATTGCTGGTGGGTGCCGCCGAGTGAAGGGGACAAAGGAGGTATATGACCTCCACCATAAGGGAAATCTTTAAAAGGAGCTGAAGTGCCCCCCATGGGTCCTTGTAGAGGAGCATTAGAGCTCCCTGCCCCCAGACCTAAAGTCTGTAAAGTGGCATAAGATAGTACAGGGCTGGTACCTGTGCTAGGAATCTCGTATGAGAACGGAGGGCTTGTCACACTCTGTGTGAAAGGAGCAGTGGCCATCGCCAAAGATGGGATCAGACCACTACTCGAGGTAGAGGCAGTCGAGACAGTGGTGGCTCGAATTGGTGATGGTGGCATAAGAGGTGGAACACCCCCTGTGACGACAACTGTGGTGGGAATATCAAGATTCCTAGAAGAAGAGACAGGATTTTCCTCCATTACCATCTGCTTTAAAGGTGTAGAAAGGTCCTTTAATAGAGGTTGGTCAAGCATGATTTCCAGTGACCCGATCGCTTCAAAAGACCCTTGTTGGTCTAGCTTTCGCCTTAGCAGTGGCGGGGGTGGCTCTAGTGTAACCGGTGGCAGGTCAAGAAGCCTTCATGATCAATGGAGCTCATGATCCTCCAATGTATGAGAAGATCAAAGACACACTAGGGCTTTCTATTTGTTCAAAAACAACACACACTAAAAAATTCCTTACAAGATAAAACAAGCAAACACTAAACTAGTTGGAAGAACAATTACAACAACCAACACTAGAGCAACTTACCGGTGCAAGTGCAACTCGAACACAGAAGCACCCTCTAGCTATAATATGTAAAGCATGGCCCGATGTCTATCCTAGGTACCATGGTATACCCCTCAGTCACCTATGTATGTCTATAAAAAAGATGGGCAGCTAAGTTGCCAACATGCAAACAGTCACCAGGCGGGTATAGTCGACAGTCGGGTAGACCAAAATGAGTAGGGTATCGAGCCTGAAACCTGTCAAGGGTATCGAAAGAAAGTGGTATGGAAGACAACTTAGGACCTCAAATGGATTCAAGACCCATAAAGCTCTGTGGCAAATGCAATCAATGGAATCCCAAGACAATCCCTTTATATGTGTTCTCCACTATGATTGGTCCGGATTTGGAGGGGTTATCTCCGCTACCTTTTCGCACGCGACCTTATGTTTAGCCCCTATGTTAGAGGGGGTTCCTGGATAACTGTCATGATACTGGACTTTTAACACTCCCTAGCTCAGACTCCAATGTTTGATTTAATGGCCTTGAAGAGTTTCCTCTCCAACCTAATTCAAGGCCCTAACCCTAAACTAGTTAGTTGACCCTACAAACATAACAAGTCTAATTAATTTTAGATTTAGCCTTAATTTTTATGGCTTGTCTTAAGTCAAAAGTTCTGAAAATGAAACTAGTGATGTTTGAGAGACGAAAGAAAAATAAACAGAAAGCTGGTAAACAAAATAACTTCTTCTTGACACAATTCTTAATCAAAATTTTCAAACTAAAATTTTCTAAGATCTTTGAACAACAAATTCACAACAGGATTTCACTCAACTACTAGTTACTTATTGTCTAAGCAAACCGTCAAGAACTTATGAAAGCAAAGACTTTTCCTGGTTACTAATGCAAACCAACACTATTTAACCAAACCAAGAAATAAAAGATTTTTTTTATTTGAATGCTCACAAAGAAAAAAGGAAATATA
>ML785602.1:59277-75576 GCA_009831015.1 Picea engelmannii | reverse complement strand
AAAAGAGAACCAAGCACAGAGATGACCTAGCAAATGAGAAGCTAATCTCGACCATATTACTCGACTAAATCCTGCCTCTAGCCAGTGCGGTGAGTCATGATAGTGTGCAAAGAGATTTTGATTACACCATGGTCACTGCGTACCTCTCGAAGGGGATATGCGTAGTAGGACAAGATCACAACGTTGAAGTTCAACGACTTCAACCTAGGAGACTGCAAGAACCATAGTATGCTCACCCCGTAGAAATATTTGACCAAGACGAAGGGGAAGAACTTGAAAATAATCCCCCAGCCATGGACGATGAACCTCGCACAGTCCACCTTGTTGAATGTAATGAAAATCCCACACTTTGGAAGGCACCAGGAGTTTAAGGCCTATGTTAAGATCCTTCTCTTATTTTACCATGGAGGCTACTTATGGCTAGACTAACGTATCACAATTGATCCGGCATTGATCCATAGGATCACCAGATTAAGTATGCAAGGACCCGACCCGCAGGACTTCTATCTAGGGAAAGCCATAGATCGCGCATTAGCACATAATATCAAGGATACCTATGGTGATGTTGAGAAGGGGACACGAGGCTACAAGGTAGCTTCCATCTAGAATGACGCAGTGTGCCTAGCATGCCAATTAATTGTAGGAAAGATAGTAAGGAAGAACAGACCCACATAGGTCACAGGGTTTGTTGTTGACCTCACATGGAAATCTGTGGAAGGCCTACAGATGAACTAGGTGAAGTACCTAGTTAATCAACTAGAATTAGACTACCACGAAGCACAGGATCAGGGCTACGAGTTCCACTTTAGATGGCTCCTGATCCTCATCGTGTTTATTGCTTGGGAGATGTTGAAAGGTGTGACCTTCCTGGACATTGATTTGTTTGAACCTCTTTCTATGAAGTTCACCATGCTCTAGTATTCAAGCGATATGGGAAAATAGTGGCAGTCGAACATAGTATTTCACACATATTATCTTCAACTGAAGAGGGCTATCAAAGATAAACCTCACATGATGCCAAACACCCTACAAAAATTCTAACCCCTCATGAAGTTTTGCGTAGATCGACACTTCATCTATATCACTAAGCGAGCAGACGAGCATAAGGAGGAGCTTCAATCATACTACAAGCTCACAGAAGAGGACCTCAAGGAGATAACTAAGGATTAGTCAACAAAACTCCTTATCCCCGCTAATCCTGCAGATATGTCTGACCCCGAACTTGACAGCACAGAGGCCACTCACAAAGAACATGACACACCCAGAACCAGCAGAAGGAAGAAGACTGCAAAAGTCCAAGACTTAAGAAGCACATCAGAAAAAACTTCTTCAGTATCACCTAACTGAGGGGGTGATGATGAAGTAGAAGAGATAAATGGAAAATAATATGAGAAGAATAAAGGCGAAGTAACACCTCTTAGAGATGAGGTTGATCCCTTGAAGAAGAGGAAGTTTTCTCCCCCAAAACCCTCTTCCCGAAAGAAATCCAGAGCCACCTTGACCAAGATGCAGACTGTGCTCACTGTCGATGAATTTGACTTCATCATCACAGTTGTAAATGACGCCTCGCGGGAAATCTTGCAGAAAAATGAAGCCAAGTAGGAGGAGATATATGACAGAATTGAGGTTGAGCTCCGAGGGGTACAATGGGCCCTTCAATCCAGTCGTGCAGTGTCCACTGTGCCACTGTCGTTGGAAGAACCAGATTTGGGAGATGAGCCAACCCAACTCCGCCGACTAGCTGATGTGACCGAAGCTCACCTTTGTTGCACACAGGAAGAAACAGAACAAGTCACCCAGGCCTTGAAGAAAGTGCAAGAAGTAGTCATAGAAAAATGTCTAGTTGCGGAGCAGGAGAAGGTTTCTCTCCAGACAAATTTTGAAGAGGAGAAATCACAGATTCAACAAGAAAAAGAACAGTTGCTCACAGAACAACTAGAAGTGAAAGAAGCAGTCAACAAAACACGTCACTATGAGACAAGCTTAGAGCCAAAGGAATAAGACTGAGTCAAGCATCAAGTATATCATCTCACAGAAGCTATCCAACAACTACAACAAATAATAACAGACTTAGAGCTCCACAAAGTGCCTGACACCCCACAGGATGTGAGGGATCAAAGAGATGCAACTACGTGAATAATAGTTGAGAGAATAAAGGACCTTGTCATGGAATGTAAACAAATAAGTGATCACAGTGCCTAGACTTATGAGGGACTCACTGAGAATCCAGAACTGAAGGCAGTGGAGTCACAACTCTAGGAGGCGAAGCAGCAAGCAAAAACAATACAGGCACAGTTGAAGTCCATGTCAGTTGTTGAAAGGATGAAGCGATCCCAAGAGCAATGCACTACTCAACAGTAGATCCACATCATTTAGAGTAGAGTCATGGAAGTGACTCAGAGGATCCAACTTATATAGGATGAGGCTTGCCAAATGTTCTCAGAGATCAAAGGCCAAGGAGCAGAATTGGAGCAAGTCGTCACTATAGCTGAACAACGCTTAAAGGGATTTATCAACGAAGTTGTTATCCAAGAGTTCGTTGAGCAGGAGGCCATGGCACAACAACAAGTCGAAGTAGCTCAAGATAATATCGAATCTTTTGAGGTAGAATTACCTAGATCAGAGTGACTCAGGATGAGTCACAGGTGAGTGTTGGGGGCCTGTTGGCCCTTGACCAAGTTTTGAGGATCCTTGGTCATGTTTGACCTATTTTTGGGACTTCGACAGGCTATCGAAGGCGGAGTGCAAGACGAAGTGTAGATCGAGGGATATCGGCCCCTTTTTAGGGCCTTTTTGGGTTTTGGGATTATGTAATGGGTATGGGGATGTTGACCCATGGTTTTACCCATGTTTAGGCCCCTTTTGTAATGTATAAATAAATGTCTAGGCGATGTAAGGAAAGATACATCTACATGATGCTAGGTGCTAAGTGCAAGTGGTAAGTGTAATTTCTTTGTGCATACTATCTAAACTTTGCAGAGCTAAGTGCAAGTGATTGTAAGAGACTGTGAAAGGCTTTGTGATATAACTCAAGGAAGAAGGATCTAGCGAGGTTCACAGATCTCCTGTCCTCTGCGGAGTTGATTTTGAGGCTTTGTGCATGTAATAAGATTGAAAGAGGCTAATAAAGAAGACACAGAGTTGGTGGATGTAGCCCCAGGGTGGGGGTGAACCACGTATATCCTGTGTTGTGAATGCTTTGTGATTTTTGGTTGTTCTTTTGTTTATGTGATTCAATGCTTAGTGCGATGTTCGTTGATAGATTAATTTGATGTCATAGGTTGTGAACTAAAGCTGAATATTAATGAACTATAATAACTAAGTGTTATGTTAATGTGTTACAATCACATATTTGTATCCTAGGTAAGGTTGCATGCATCTGTGTCCTGCAACCACCCCTGCCTCTACCTCGGGTGAGACTCATCTGCTTTACAGGTGTTGCCGAGAGGGCCAATAGTTAGGGTTTTGTTGGTGCGTTGTTGTAGCGTTTAACCCTGGGTCTACCCCTGTACCAACACATTTCTTCAATTTTCTAGGAATAGTAGGAAAACCTGAAAAAAAACATTCTTTCTCAATATACAGAGACTATCATAATTGATATGACCAAATATAGCATGCCAAAAAAGACTAGATGACATTATACCTTCATTGTGATGAAAGAGGTATGAAACATTTTGTGTATTGGAAGATGTCCCATTCAGCTTCAACAATCTCGCATCTTCCATTCCAGTCATAACAAGCATGTTACCAGAATCCTTCCGTATTTCAACTTTTCCACTGATCATATGAACAAAGTGGCCTTGTTGTTCGATGTAAACAAGGGACATCAAGATCCTTTACACCTCAAGAATATAGATCACATTATGCAAAATAAAATTTGAGAATCGAAGCAACTTAAGCCTGATGGTGCCCATTCCCGAAGGTTTAAGACTCGACTTATCTGCAAAACACACTATGAAATATACATTGTAATTGAAGTCTTCAAAGAAGTCTCTTCAAAATGTCACGTGGGAGGTTGTGCCTATGTGAAGAATCCATGCATCTTTCCAAGGATTATATGAATTGTTAAATAAATATTTTGTTACTCCTATATTGAAATGGGAAACAACTTAATGGTACGATTCAGGTGGATTACCTTTGTTTGATTCTGAAGTTTTACCTTTGTCCTATTTCTGATTATGTCTGTCTTCTTTGATCTTATCCCATGGAATTCTGCTGTCATCTACTTCATGTGACCCATTTTATCACCTTGGTTGTGTCTACCCCCCTTGCCTTTGAAAATATTTCTTCCACATCCACGTCCTCTTTTGTTTCTTTCTCCTTTGGGAGAATCACATGGTTTAATATTCTCTTTCTGAGTAAGGTACACAATCTCACCAATTGAAGGAGATGACTAAAGGCTTTCTCACATTCTGCAACTTTCTCCACCAACTTTTTAAATGTGATGGATTTCATTTGACCACTTTCTTGTAGTGATTCAAGGTAGTGAGAATGTGTAGAGTAGAGGGCCTTAATGAAGGATGTGAGAGGGAGATTGATATGGATTTAGGAGAAGAAAAAACTGATTAACAAAATGAATACAATAAACATAGAGATAGGAAGAATAACACAAATATCCAGTGAACAATATCTTCTATTAAATAAAGAAATAGGTTGAAACTGTAAAACTGTAGAACTAAAACTTGCTCGAATGGTGGTAGCTATCTCTGAGAAGAGATGTGGCTGCTACACACATCCTTTTGAGCATAATGGATTACAATGAGGCTCCATAGGCCCTTTTCATATTACTCATGAATGCCAAAACCCTGGACATCCAAAAACCTAACCCTAGAAGGTGAAACGTCAAAATTCATGTGGGCCCTATGGGTAATTTGGTGTAATTTGGTACCCGAACTTCTTAGGGTCATAACTTTTACATACGACCTCCATTTTAGGCACATGATAGCCTTTTGGAAAGGTATTTCAAAGAAATACACATTTTCCCATCATAATCTAACTCCATCTACAGTCTGACTGTGGTGAGCCAAAAAAACAATGTTTAGGGCCCCAAAACAACCCTGAAAGTACAAAAAGATGTGCTGACATGAAAACATACAAAATAATTCAGTTGGATTAGGCAAGAGGCCACCCATATCCACCTGGGCAATGTGTGAGGCTTCAGACAACCCCAGAAGTGTATAAATCATAATTATAAAGAAGTACAGAAAGACGTGCTGAACAAAAAAAAAACACAAGGAGCCAACTGGAATAGGTGGGTGGCCACCAATATCCACCTGGATAAATACTCCCCCCTTAGGAAGCAATGGTCTCCATTACGTTGAGTCCCCCCATCAGGTGAGGAAACGCCTGCTGGATTTTTCCCCGGGTGAGCCACTAGCCTTAGTGTAAGAGTTTCCCTGCCTTGACAACCCAATAGAGTTGGATCCACTGCTGGTGAGTTCCCTTGACCTGTGTGTCCACAATCTGATCGGTGGATGATTGTTCCATGCAGTTAGGGTTGAGCTCTATTGGCACCAGTTGTTGGATGATCTCAAAGGTGTCCAATAATGGTGGAAAATATGGGCAAAGGAGGTCCACATTAAATATTGAATGCAGACCAAGGAAGGGTGGAGTGTTGAGATCAAAAGAATTGCTACCCACAACCTTGGTGATAGTCTAAGGCCCATAACAAAGTGGGTGAAGCTTCTGATGGGGCCCACTGAGACGATCCTTCTGCAAATGTAACTAGACTCTGTCACCAACCTGAAATTGATGTGGTACCTTGTGTTGATCATGGCGTTGCTTGTACTTAGAATTGGATTTATGCAAAATCACCTGGACATGTTGGTGGATGTGATGAATCCACTTAATGAATCTAGTGGCTTTGTCGATCATAGACTGATCAATGGAAGATTTTGTCTGTGTGGTTGCAAGAGGAAGTCCAAAATCAATGGGTCCCAAGGGTTGGAATCCTAGACCCACCTAAAATGGGCTATGACCAGTGGAAATATGAAGAGACATGTTGTAGCTATGTTGGACATATGGAAGACTCTCATCCCATGTATGAGGATGCTTAGAATTTTACATGCGCATGATGTGCACAATCATTCGATTGATGACCTCAATTTAGCCATCGGTTTGGGGGTGGAAAGCAGTGGATTTTGTGAGCTTGGTGTCCAATAGAGACCAAAGACTCGACCAAAAGGTGTTGAGGAACCTGTTGTCTCAGTTGAAGATGATGGTTTGTGGTATCCCAAAGTGGACCCAAAATCGTTCGAAGAAGAGCTTAGTAGTCTCTGCCACTGTGACATTCTTCTTATAGGCTGTGAGGATGGCCATATTCAAAAACCACTCAAAGACCACAAACACATAGTCATTCCTGTGCTTGGTGGATGAAAAAATAGACATGTAATCCATTGAGATGGATTTCCAAGGCTTCTCAGGAATAGGAAGAGGGGTGTATAATCCTTGCTTCTTGATGGATGGCTTGGAAATGGTGCATGTAGTGCAAGATTTGATATACTTGCTGACGTCTTGTCGAAGTTTTGGCCAATAAAAATGTTTCTAAAGAACGACCATAGGTTTCTCTATGCCAAAATTTCCTACCACTCGACTGTAGTGGGATTCCCAAATTAGCTTTGCACGCTCGCTTGTAGGAACACAGAGATGGCCTAGGTGGCATAAGAGTTTTTCCTGAATGTGAAAATCAGTGACAATGGCGTCTGTAGCCAAGAGCTAGTATGTGGTGGTGAAGTCTAAATCTTGCTGATAAAGTTGGGGCGACTCTGATGCTTCATGTCCATAGGACTGGAGCATAGTGGTGAGTGCGGCCACAAGATGTCGACTAAGGTAGTCGATGACACGATTTGAGATACCTGTCTTATACTTGATTTTAAGATGGAAATGCTGCAGGTAGGTGGACCACTTCTGATGGTGATCATTCTGATATTTCCCTTTTGTCTGTATGAACTGTAGAGGCTTGTCATCAATATGTATGATCATCTCTTTCCCTAGGTTGTAATGTTTCCATTGACGATGGGATTGTACAATGGAATACATTTCCTTGTCATAGGTGGGGTATATCCGGACGATATTAGAGAGTGTCTCACTATGGTATTCCATAGGATGCCCATGCCGAGTGAGAACTACGGCCACAACATAGTCAGATGCATCAGTCTCAATATCGAATGGGTGTTGCAGATAGAGAAAGGAGAGTACTGGAGATGAGAACAATGATGTTTCAGATCATTGAATGCTTGTTGCTACTCCTTTACCCATACGAACTTGTCCCTACCACCACCCTTGGTCACATGGTTGAGGGCCCATGCAATATGGGAGAATTCCACCATGAACCGTCGGTAGAAATTGGCTAGACCCAAGAAGCTCCGAATCTTGATCAGTGTGGTCGGGGCTAGCCAGTCACAAATGACTTGGATCTTCGTTGGATCAACATGTGCCCCATACTCATCAACAATGCAACCCATGTATTGGACCATGTTCATGACAAAGGAGCATTTTTCTAAGTTGGCATAAAGCTTGTGCTGCCGTAGAGTTCTTAAAACCTATTGAATATGCCACATGTGCTCCTCCCACATTCTGTTGAATATGAGGATGTCATCCAAATATAGTACCAGAAAGGAGTTTTTGAAGGGTCTCAATACATCATCCATCAACCTCATGAAAGTGGATGGTGCATTTGTTAATCCAAAGGGCATGACTAGCCATTCGTAGAGACCTTCTTTAGGCTTGAAGGTTGTCTTCCAAATATCAATTGGTTCGATGGGAATATAGTGGTAGCCAGACTTCAGGACAATATTGTTGAAGAATGTTTCCCCCTTGAGTTGGTCAAGATGGTCATCAATCCTGGGAATGGGGTAGCGATTCCTGACTGTGATTTTTTTTAAGTCTTTGTTATCAATGCAGAGTCGCCAAGTACCATCCTTCTTCTACACCAGTACAATCGGGATTCTGCAATGGGAGGAGTTGGGTATGATGTGCCCCTTTTGGAGAAGCTCTTGGATCTATCACCTGATTTCATCATTCTCCATCAATGAGCACCGATAGACTGGTACATTAGGTAGAGGTGCGTCGGGGATCAGATCAATGGGATGATTGAATTGGCAGTATTTCGGTACTCCTGTAGGTGAGATGAATATTTCTCTATATTCTTCCATGATCCCATCCACTTGCTTATGCTGCAAAGAGAGGCGTTGTGTAGAGGCCACAGGTGTGGTAGCGACCTTATGCTTACTATGAGCAAGGATCACAAATAAAACGAACTTCCTGGTCTGTGAAATGACCTTACTCCATTGCTTAGCAGAGATTAAATAAATAACAGTAGGCAGTGCCACCTCTTGGATCCTGTACAATTGTTAGCCCAAAGTAATAATAATACTATGAGGTCTATATTCATACACAACATGACACTTCCACAAATATGTTTGTCCTAAAATAAATCACAAACTTCAAGAGGAGAAATATCACAAAGTACCTCATATTTGAAAGGCCTGATGTCGCAGGGTAGATGACATTGTTGGCTAACTCGGAAATCTCTTCCTTGACAAAGCCAACCGATGTTGTAGGGCTATGGGTGCAATGTCATTGGCAGGTCCAACTGCTTGACGACCTTCTCTAAAATAAAGTTCTTCCGACTACCAATGTCGACAATGAAATGAATTAGATCCCCCTTGACCCACATCTGTGAGTGAAAGAGGCGTTCCCCTTCCTCTGGTTCTTCTGGTTCGCTTGGTCGAACTTTAGTGGTAGAGACCATAGAACTGGGTTCAACATCGATAATCTTCTTCCCTCCTTCATGATTTGACTCAGAATCACAATCAACCTCTGACTCAGAAGCCTTCAACTTGACCACGAGGGACTGCTTGGAACGACATTCGTCGGTGTTGTACCAAGGACTTTTATGGTACTCACACCATTTTCTCGTGTCCTTCTTCGTCTTTTCATTTCCCTTCTTATGTTGTAGCTTGGACGAATTGTCATGAGGATGGCCATATAGACTTGGTCCTTTACTGTGTGAGTTCAAGCTGCCTTTTCCCTGCTTCGGCTATGAGGGGTTTGCAAATCCAAACTCTCACTGTTTTTGCTTAAATTTCTGCTCGATCTTGACAACATATCTATAATCCATGCCCAACGAGGAAATGTCCAGGAACTCCATTTTTGTTTGAATGTATTGATGCAAACAACCACAGTATTTGAGCACTAGATGAAGCTCAAAATATTTGATGCCCAATTTGGTACGTAGGGTATGGAAAATATTGATGAAGTTTCGTACTTTCTGGTCCCTTTCTTGACGTAGGGTGGTCCATCTGGTGTATTGGTCCTCGTAGCTTCCAACAGGATAGTACTTCTCTTTAATGGAATCTCGGAAGGAATCCCATATAGGGGCACCACAAAAATTGTAGATTCCTCCACAACCCTTTGCTCAAAGTAAGTATCCCACTAGTCTTTCACATGGAGAATGACCTTGAGGAGTGCAAAAGTGATATTTTCCCTATCAGAAAAATTGTGGACCAAAAAGTATCCTTCGATCATATTCAATCATTTATCTATAGCATACACATCTATTGGTCCTTCAAATAATGGAATATCAAAATTTACCTATACCTTGAAGGGGGTTGCATGGCCACTTGATGAATATGCTTCTCCCGTGGGCAACCGTTGAAGGATCCGCGTGAAGTTGTCCATCATTTTGTTCCTTTGTTGTGCGAGGGATTCCTAGAGCAACATTTTAATAGGATCTCCTACTCCATCATCTTTCTTTTTGTCTGCCATGGGTTTTTGTTGGGCTTGGCACGACCGATCTGGTAATGGCTCAATGGGTTTGATTCCCAACTTCTTGTACCTAGACCCTGTTGGGGACATGCACAAATAAATATAAATGAAGAGCATACCACTCTAATACCACTAATCCAGATTTAGGAACGGCACAAACTGATTAACAGAATGAATACAATAAACACAAATATAGGAAGAATAACACAAATATCCAGTGAACAATATCTTCTATTAAATAAGGAAATAGGCTGAAACTGTAAAATTGTAGAACTGAAACTTGCTTGAATGGTGGTATCTATCTATAAGAAGAGATGTGGCCACCATGCGCATCCGTTTGAGCAGAATGGATTACAATGAGGCTCCATAGGCCTTTTTCATATTACTCATGAATTCCAAAACCCTAGACATCCAAAAACCTAACCCTAGAAGGTAAAACATCAAACGTCATATGGGCCCTATGGGTAAGTTGGTGTAATTTGGTACCTCAACTTCCTAGGGTCATAAATTTTTCATACGGCCTCTGTTTTAGGCGCGTGATATCCCGTTGGAAAGGTCTTTCATAGAAATACACAGTCTACCATTAGACTTTGCCTCCGTCTATAGTATGACTGTGGCAAGCCAAAAAATAATGTTTAGGACTCCAAAACAACCCTAAAAGTACAACAAGATGTGCTGACATGAAAACATACAAAATAAGCCAGTTGGATTAGGCAAGAGGCCACTTGTATCCACTTGGAGAATGTGTGAGGCTTTAGACTACCCCAAAAGTGTAGAACTTAGAATTATAAAGCAGTACAAAAGACGTGCTGAACAAAAATGGACATGAGGAGCCAGCTCGAATAGGTGGGTGGCCACGAATATCCACATGGATCAGATATCTATCTTCACTTCATTGGCCTAAATGTCATGCTAAATCCATAAGGTCATCATTCTTCACCTCCAAGTTGAAGAGCTTCACCATTAGTTGTATGAGATCCATTTCAAAGTGAGTGTCATACAGGTCATTCAATCTCTTCAAGGCACTATAGGAGTCATTAATAGAAGCAATATGACGAATCACCTACTCACTTGTTGTTGCAAAGATCAAAACATATGACTTCTGGTATTTTTCCTCCCATATGGGGTGTTCTTTGCTTGATGTTGGAATGCCTGGTCTACTCATTGGTCTGCTACTCTTCTATTTTGATTATGAGGCAACAAATTCAAAGTATGATTTTGCTTATTCTTCAATGATTCTACTACCACTATCAGGGACTGTTGTTTCTTCACAATTTTTTTTCCTTAGGTCGTTGAATATCAATGTTATTTTGATATTCTTGTACCATTCTCTGTAGTTTTCCTTGCTAATCAACACCACATCCACAATGGAGATGAGATAATGCACATTCTGCAACTAGTAAGGCGTACAATAAAACCAAAGAGATTGGTCAACAATATAAAATTTTGACCTTCCTTTACTTATGCTTACATGCCATGAACCCATGACCACAAAGGAATGATGATTTAGAAAACACTTGAAAGTTCTCTCTTTCCTTCACACAGATCGACGATGGATCCTATTGTTTATTCCAACCGGGAGATGGATCCTATTGTTTATTCACGTATTGGTCCTCATATTAGGGCATGGGTGTGTAGTCACAAAGAGTAGTCGACTTTATCAAAGAGTTGAGTTGAGGAGCGAGTGCAACATGTGGGTTCTATATGAGTGTCGACTATTAGCGTTTGTAGCTCTGGACAATTATTTCCAGAAGTGTGTCTAATTATGGAAATCACCATTAAAGTATCTTTTTCTATTTATAGAAGTCACTTTTAATTATTTAATTAAAGTGATGTATTTTTATTAAAGTGGAATTTAATTAATTAAAAGTACTTTATATACTTAGTGACTTAATTAAATAAGGACCGTTTATCTCAATATTAGATCTTGAACGTTGATGAGCCTAGGTTAATGTTATAAAAATACAAGAAGGAAAAAGACAAATACATTTTTCATTTTCATAGAGATCATTCGACAATGAATGAGGTGAAGGAAAATCAACAATATGATTTTCCATATTGGCGAGGAATTTGCAGCAAAGAAATCAATAGGAAGATAACAAAATACCACAACAAGGAAGTCATACTTCTACATAAAGGCCACACAGATTTCTAGACAACGACATATTTAATTACAGGTTGCACATGTGAGTAGAACAACCCACACGTGAGAGTCCTTATAGTGTTGTACAAGTCCATATAGTACAGTTTGTACTTTTGCAGACCGGAAAACAAGTTTGAGGTTCAATTTTCTATGATTTTTGTTTTCAAGAAATTATGTTTTCGTTGTAAAATTCCCTAATCCATTTTCCCCTGTGTGGGAGCTCCAACAGGTTCATAAAATATTAAATGAAGAACTAATTTTGTGGAGCATAAATATTTTTTGTGTATTGGTTGTTTTTGCTTTTCTCATTTTCTGCTGCAAGCAAGTAAAATAATTCCAATTAGTGTTTATATCTAATCTATTTGCTAAGATTTTCTAGTTTTATAAACTTTTTACATAGTATCAAAGCTCTTTCTATGAGAGAAAAGAATTTACATAAGTCCAGTATAGAGAATTTGAAGATCAACCATGTCAGTTACTAGTGTAAAGGTTGAGGATCGTCTTGATGGGGTTTCAAACTTTCTACCTTAGAAGGAAAGGTTGACGTTGCTTCTTAAGGATAAATATTTGTGGGATACACTGCACAGTGCTCTCCCAACTGTTGCATAGGTAGCACACTACAATCCAAAATTGTAGAATAAGGATATAAAATCACAAAGAGTGATCCTTGAAGTTGTCAAGGACCAATTGATCCTGCATATGTCAGAGAAGACCAGTGCCAAGGAGATGTTTTATGCCCTTGTATCACTTTTCCAAAGTGATAACATGGATCACAAGATGTTTCTTAGGACCAAGCTCAGAGAATGAAAGATGACCAACTCAAACAATGTGACCAACTACCTTATGAGGATCACTAAGATCCATCACCATCTTGTAGCTATGTGAAAAGCAATATCGAATGCAGAGCTAGTAAATGTTGCTTTGAATGGATTTATCAAGGCATGGGAACCATTCATCATGAGCATATATGCCCGTGAGTATCTTCCTGAATAGGATATACTTTGGGATGAATGCATTCATTAGGATACTCACACACAAACCAACAATCAGGGAGGAGGTGGAGGAGATGAAAACTTTTCCCTTGTCAACAAAAGTAAGAAAGGAAAAGGGAAGGTCTTCGTCAAGAAGGGTGACAACCAGACATAGGGGAAACAGTCTGGGCAGAATAGAGACATGAGAAAGATCAAATGTTATATCTTCCATAAGAATGGCCACTTCACTTCTCAGTTTCCATCAAGGAATATAAAAAAACGCAAGATGCATGGAGTGATAACAAAATAGACACAGTTGAATGAACTTGCATCCAAGTTCGAGAATGATTGTTCATTTGTATTGTGCCTTTCCACTAGTACCACTTCCAGAGGTTCTTGGTACTTGAAAAATGATGCTTATTTACACATGAAAGATGAGCAAGATTTGTTCAACAAATTTTCAGAGGGTGACACAGGTCTCCATGTAAAACTTGGAAATGAGGCCAAGTATGCTATGAGGGGACAAGGGAACATACAATTCCAACTTGAGTCAGGAGGATACTTTGATGCACAAGATGTACTGTATGTACTTGGAATGAATAAGAACCTATTGTCCATTGAAATCATGGAGGATAAAGGTTATGAGGTGAAATTTTGGAGGGAGCATGTGTTCATTCTTCCAGAGGGAGCTAATCCATAAACTACATTGAGGATTGGAGTCCAAGACAAAAACCTCTACAAACTTCAGGGCTAGCCTATTCAAGAATTGATGCACACCAACAAGAACATGTGTGATTTGTGGAACATGAGAATGGGGCATATCCATCACATAGCTCTAACATTGTTGAGGAGGATGGTTTTTGGGATTCCATATTTTAGTTCGGATCATCAAGGGGTCTGCATAGGTTGTGATCTTGGAAATAATGTCAAGGAAACCTTTCCCAATAGTGAGACTAAATCCAAGGGAATCTTGTATCTTATTCATTCATATGTTGGTAGGCCTATTTTAGTGACTTTAGTGAAGAGCACATCCTTTTATATGATCTTCATTGATGACTTCTCCAGGAAGACCAGGATCTACTTCATGAAGACTAAGGATGAGGTCTTTACCCATTTCAGGGAGTTTAAAGCCTAGGTGGAGAACATGACAGGAAGGAAGATCAAGGTGCCAAGGACATACAACGGGGGTGAGTATACCTCCAGTGAGTTCATTTATTTATACAAGGAGGCAGGGATCAAGGGAGAATACAATGCCCTGCAATCCCCAACAGAATGGGGTGGCTGAGAGGAAGAACATGTCTATCGTCACTGCAATGAAGGCCATGATCCATGATTAGAGTCTGCCATTATTTATGTGGTCCGAGGCCTACAACAAAACTATGTATTTATAGAACATGAGCCCACATTGGATCCTGGAGGATAAGATACCATAAGAGGCATTTACAAGAAGATGACCTGAGATAGGACATCTCAAGATTTTCAGTTGTCTTGTCTACATCCAAATTCTAGTGGAGAAGAGGAAAAAGTTGCAACCCTCAAGGGAGAGGGGCATATTTGTGAGATACAACGAGGATTCAAAGGCTTACATATTCTTCCTCACCGATCAATGAACGAAAATAGTGAGCTGGGATGTCAAGTTCAAGGGGAACTTGGCATCCAATAATTCTCAGGATTTACCCACCGTTGCAGAGGGGCCATAGGAGGTGAACCCAAAGGATGAGATGATAGGAGAGAATTCCATAGTAGAGAGCCAAAATATAGTGGATGTGGAGGAGCATTCAATGCCTTCGACTTCAGTCAGGAGGCCCAAGTGGTTTGAGCAGACCTTGCGGGATGCTTGAGAGCATCTTGAGCCTCCTAGTACCACATTCTAAGAGAGCAAACCTCCTAGGAAGTTTCCTACTTACATGGCTTTGATGAAAACATCATAGAATAAGATCCCTCCAACTATGAGGAGGCATCCAATAAGTAGGTATGGAGATATGCCATGGTAGAGGAGCCCAAATCCATCATGCACAATGATGTTTGGGATATTGTGCCGAGACCAGAGGGGAAGTCAATTGCGACTTCCGGGTGGCTTTACAAGGTAAAACATGCAACATATGGTAGTGTGGAGAAGCACAAGGCCAGGTTTTTGGCTCATGTGTTTTCTCAGAGAGAGGGAGTAGACTATGAGGAGACTTTTTCTCTAGTATCTAGGTAATCCTCTATTTAGGAAGTCTTGTCAATAACTTCTGAGATGGGTTGGAGCATTCATCCAATGGAGATAAAAATTGCCTTGTTGAATGAAAAAAATGATGAAGAAGTTTATATTGAGAAACCACATGGGTTTGAGGTATACAACATGGATACACATGTATGCATGTTGAAGAAAGTGTTGTATGGTCTCAAATAGGCGCCCAGAGCCTGGTACACCATGATTGACAGTTATCCACAGTGCATGAGATTCACCAAGAGTGAGGCAGATCCCAACATTTACCTTTTTTTGGTTGGATCCAAGGTCCTTATTTTGGTCTTGTACATAGATGATCCCATTATGATAGGAGAAAATAGATTGATTGCAGGTTGCAAATCAGATCTATCATTAGAATTTGAGATGAAGGACATCGGGCCAATACACTACTTCTTGGGACTTGAGGTCTGGCAACGATCAGGTGAGAACTTCCTCGGAAAAGGGAAACACACTCTTGATATCCTTAAGTGATTCAAGATGGAGCAATGTAGACTAATGGCCACACCGATGGTGACCAACTTTAGGAATATTGACTCTTCTACCTCAGAGTTGGAAGATGGAAGGGAGTATAGGTATCTTATTGGTTCATTGATGTATCTGGTCAACACTCGACCAAACATTTATTTTGTAGTCAACACATTGAGCTAGTTTATGGTGGAGTTGAGGGAGGTCTACTAGGTTGTTGCCAAACATGTGCCCAGATACTTACAGGGCATGGTAGGATATGGGTTAAAATATATTGTTGGTGGTGGTGTCAGGTTACAGGGATATTCATATTCAGACTAGGTTGGAAGTGATACAAACATGAAGATTACCTCTGGGTGTTGCTTCAGCTCGGGGTCCACAGCTATTTCCTAGTTCAGTAGGAATCATACCTTAGTGGCTCTGAGGTCAACCGAGGTAGATTACATGGTGTTGTAAGATTGGTTGTTGTCATTGATGTCAACCCTAGTCATGGGTTTTGGACTGCAAGATTGATGAAGGTATTTGGACATGAAGGAAAATACACATGCAGATACAACACCCATGGATGGATACTAAACATCATGTTGTTTTCGGTGGTATGTGGCACGTCACGTGGATCCTCATGGTTGAGGAGAAATGAATTTTTGAAGATGACAAAGTGAATTGAAGAAGGAAGTACATGTAGGCCCTAAAGATAATTAAAGAAAAGAATTACAAAA
>ML785602.1:0-17965 GCA_009831015.1 Picea engelmannii | reverse complement strand
AAAATTAAGGTATTATAAAGATGTAATCAACCCTAATCTAGAAGATCAAAATTATCTATCTGTTTTGCCTAATGTAAAGAAAAAAATAAGCATTGCTAAGATAAGAACAAATTCTCACGAGTTCCATAGTGAAACTGGGCGTTGGTCAATTCCTAAAACGCCATGGGATGAAAGAGTGTGTCACCTTTGTGACACTAAGAAGGTTGAAGATAAAAAGCACTTTCTCTTAGATTGTCTAGCCTATACCCATATTAGATCTCATTTTCAAAATATTTATCACACTACGAACCTTCCTAACCTCTTAACTCAACAAAAGTATGGTGATCTTGGAAAGATTCTCTTAATGCTTTTCGAGCACAAAAACAAAATTCTAAAGAATCACAAGTAATCACTTACCCTCTTAAGGTCTCATAGACCAATTCAGTCTTAGTGGACATTAATTATCATCATCATCATATTATGTAGACATTTTATTTTATATTAATATTTTAAAACAAATTTATTGCATATGTTATTAAGATTATATTTTTATATAATTTATAAAAATATTTTTGAAAATTATTTAAAAGTAATTAATATAAGATTAGATATTATGTTATTGTTCAATTCATAAAGATATTGGTGAAATTTTGTAGTACGACCTATCATAAATCAATTATACAATTTATAAAAATTATTTAAAAATAATTAATATAAAATTAGATATTATGTTGTTTTTCTATTCATAAAGATATTGATGAAATTTTGTAAAAATCAATGAACCAAACATGACCTACCATAAATCAATTATACAATTTATAAAAATTATTTAAAAATAATTAATATAAGATTAGATATTATGTTATTGTTCTATTTATAAAGATATTGGTGAAATTTTGTAGAAATCAATGAACAGAATACCACAATGTGAGAGTGTGACAGGGTAATTATTATAACATTAGTGAAAAGTCTATAAACAATAATTCAACATTGAAACTAAATTAAATTATTCAATTAAAAAATGAAAAAGTGATTTAAAAATGAATGCTTAAGTGAGGGATGAGGGGTAAAGTTGTACAACAAGAATATAAAATATGTGTATGTTGAATGTAGATATTGATATGTTCTAGAAGATATTCATATTGGTTGGTTCGATGGAGCAACACTCTCAAATGGCTCTTAGAGTGGAGCTCGAGGGTTGATCAAAACTACACAAAACACTTTTTACAAATGGACTTTCAACTGTGGCTCGGGCACCAATACCAGGGTAAACCTTTTGGGTGCCTAGGCCACATTATACTTGGCCTCCAGACTCCACATTGAAGTCCTACAGGTTCTAGGGGAATCCAGAATTATTATTGAGTGGTTGAACAACATGGGAGACCTCCAAGCTATCTCCCTCTTGGCTTGGAAGGGCATAATTAGAATGCTTCAGCCTACTTTCAAAAATCTCAATTACAACCACATTTATCGTGAGCACAACAAATCCGCTGATCAACTTTCAAAGACAACGCTAAAAAAAAAGTGGGAATCCTATCTTACAACTTATGGATAGATGGTCATGAGGGACCCCCCCTCTTCTTAACTATTTTTTAAGACCAGTTTTTTGTTCTTCCTCAACGGGCTTCGTTGATTTGAATGTTGGAAGTCTATCTCCCTGTCATAGAAATTCAATTATATTTTTGGAAAAACATAGCTCTACCAACACTCTCCTTGACTCATAGCAGCACTTCTCATTTATTTTTGTTCTCGTCATATCTCTCATATGATTTTCTATCCTTTGTTGGTAGAAAGATTGCTATAGATGAAAGTGTATTTTTTCTTTCACATTACACTTTCAACAGACTTCACATAGCAACGATTGTAACCTTTTTGTTATGAAAACAAATTATATAATATATAATTGAGAAATTTTTCCATTGGAAAAATGTGTGATAAAATAATGCACAATAACAACTTAAGAATTAAATGTGAACGTTAACACACTTAGAATAAATATGTGATTTTCATGTGTAGATGTAAATTTGACAAGTGACCAGATAGATAATCAAATCAAAGAATGCAAACCTAATCACCATAAATTATTTAATAGTACATGTTATTGGAAGTACAAAAATGAACTACAAAATTAGAAACATTGTGACCATATTCCTGTGAGAGAAGAAGTGTGCAAGTTCGACCTTACAAGATTACAATGTAAGTGAGAGAAACTAAAAACCTAGCAAATGCATAAATTTGTGTGATTAAGGCTTCTTGAATGATATGCTACTCTATAACTTGATTTTTACTTGTTTGTCTTCTAACTTGATTGCTTGTGATTTACACTATTTTTTTTACCTTTATGCAATAAGAGAATGATCAACTATCAAGAAAGACAGTGCTACATTGATTGAAAATGATTACCATCTTAATCCTTGAAATCGGGTTGATCAAATTGAAAATGAACATGGTTAAACTTGATCATCCATATAGTTGGATATGTTGACTCTTTATGTTGTGACGTGTTAACGACTTAAATCACCGAGTTATTGCTCAGACAACACCTTAAATGAAATGATGATTTGTCAACTAAAGTGACACCATATAAATAAAACATTAAATCAATAGCATATTAAAAATTAAATAATAACCACACACAAAATTAAACATAATAAAAAATAAATATAAAATAAATATAGATTAAATAACAAAATAATACAAATACATAATTTTCTTAACCCAATTATGACACTATGTAAAAACATAAAACACAAACCAAAAAACAAACATTGATGTAGACCACTTATATAATTATAATAAAAAACTATTCACAACAACTATTTTTTTTAATATCCCTCTTTCATTTCTTAATCCATTATTTGTCTATAATAAATTTGAACGTTGAGGGACACTCTCCCTGTGATTACGAAGTTATTATAATCCTCAAAACGTTTCATTAATTATTATATCATAAAATATTTATATATAGTTATAATTATAATATTATTGTATTTTAAAAATATTTATATAACGTTTTTTTTTAATAAAAAAGTTGCATTTCCTGATTATCATCAAAACAATATGTATGACAAAACTAGCCACATGTTATGTTATATATATGGAAACCAGAACAAGTGGCATGCTGCCAAGTTTTTGTTGAAGTCTGGTACAAACTTGACTCCCTAAACTATGCAACAACCTATCTACAACCATGGTTGTTATGAACAGAAAAACATAATAACAGTAAAATAAATTAGATTATGGGTGTACCCAGATGACCATCACCATTTAAAACCCATGGAGCGAACACATAGGATTGACATCGTGTTGGGCACTTGTTCTTGGCTGGCTCGCTTGACAGGGCGTCGAATAGAACATCCAAGTGTCCATAAAGGGTAGTTTGACAATGAATCTACTTTGTTGCATCCTGTCTCATTTCGAAAATTAGTTGCAGATGCTCCTATGAGAAGCGCCATGTGATGGGCGACGTCGGAGCTGAAGCTGCAGGTGGTTGAGAATCACCAATAAGTGGGGCCTCTTCTTCCTGCTCTATGATGCATTTCTTCTTCAATGAGGCAACTTTCCAAGTCTGGAGCAAAATCGCCCTCCCGAGAATGATGACCATAAGTGAGGGGCATAGTCAAAATATCAGAGGCAGAGAAAAGGAAGGAGTCTGTGGGTTCCAGAGGAGGAGCCTAAGGGCCTCCTCCTCAACATAAGCCATGGGTTGGTCGTCGTCCAACTAATTTTGGGCGGAGCCGGGTGAAATGTATAAGGGAGGAACATCACGGTGAGCATGAGAAATGGGGGGCATAATTGGTTCGACAGAGGGTCCAGGATGACGATGTCGCGCTTTGAAGCTGTAGTAGGCCGGTCCTTTCTTGGGCTTTCCCCTTTCTCGAGGCATTGGGAAAGTTGGGGCGAGAATGGTAGTCAAGAGGAGGAGAGGACACCCTGAGGAATAAAAACTAGAATGGGAGGGATAAACCTAAGTTTGGAGCTTAACAAGAACATGAACAATGAGACAATTTCGAATGCTAAACTTCATATTTGCAGTCGACTTAATAATGGAGAGCTCCATTAAGGCCAAGTTTACAACATTCATACAAGTTGTACCAGGCCTAGCATAATTCATCTCGCGCTTTGAGTGCACCATTAACACTAGCTTCTCACACATGCGCACCACCGTTCCCGTCAAGTGCATGATACTCATGTGGAGGGGACTAAGAGGGAAGGTGACGGTTGGGGATATTAACTTCCCAGATTACATGGTTGCCAGATGTCACCCCATCCAGGGACATTTATATAATGCTATTATATCTTTAAATTTTTTTATAACTTATCTTATATATGTACAAATATTTTGTGATTTCAAAATATTAAAATATTACAAATATGTATATTATAATCAATTTTTAAATCTATTTAATTAATTTAAAATTAATGAAATCAATTTTATAATTATTTTTAAAAATATTTAAATAATTTAAAGTTAATTAAGTCAATTTTAAATCACAACTTTGTATATGTAAACATAAATTCTTAACCAAAACTCATAATCATATGTTTACCAAATTATCTTTTTATACTTTTAGAATATTTATGTTTTTATAAAATATTTAATAACCTATTAAAAAGATCAATTCAGTGTTATAATTTTTAGACTTTATATTTATAATTTTATAGAATAATCACCTAACAATCATCAAGATACTACGTTTTTTTATTATGATCTTTAAATTATAAAAAAAAATTAATGAAATTTTACATAAAATTATTTTATGAGATTTTTTTTTTTTTAACTTAATGAAGATAGTTATCATTAAAGTGTAAAGTTATCTAAACTCTACCTCTTCTATCCTATATCATTTTATCATGTGGCATTGTACACGATAGAAAGCATATGCACACACATGCCATGTAAATTTTTCATACTTTTCACTTAACCCCTATAGCACAAGACACGCCTCAATTAAATGCAAATTAAATTAAATGCAAAGGGAAAATAAAGGAAATTTTACTTTTAAATGCTTTTTTGATATGGGATTTTTTTTAAGAGGGTGATATAGAAGTATTTGAATTACATTGAAATGAAAGGAAAGAGATTTTATAATCATATAATATCTTGTAATATTGTAATATGTTATAAGATAGGTTTATTGTATTTTTTTATTTTATTTCATATATAAGCTATATAATGGAGATAGAGAAATGTTGAGCATACAAACGTAATTGTTTCATAACCAATTAACTATTATGTTAGTATAGAGCCACTACCTTTATAAACATCTCTATTCACCCCTTTACACAGATACATACTCATAGCCTACAAAGCCCTACCATACATACCCATACCCTACAAAAACAATAACAAAAATATTAAAATTCATATACTCTGTAATCATTTTATATAATCAAAATAACATAAAATAGTCCACTTATAATAGTTAAAAATTCATCATCCCAATTATAATGAAATGTCTTATTTTTTTTTTTTTTTTAAATTAGTTATGTAAAACATCATCATATACTTGGGTTATCTCCTTCATTAAACTAGAATTGAGTTTTATTCCCTTAGATATGAACCTTTCTACTTGTTAGGTCCCTGTTGCCCTAGACAACTCCATCGTATACACATGGATCCATTCAAAGGAAAATCCATCACTATAGTGTAAGTGCAAATAAGTAAAGGAAACCTTGAAAGACAAAATATAAATAATGTGGTCCGGCCACTTGTTGAGACTAAAAGAACTTAAAGGGGAGGGTGACTCGCTACGATATTCATCATAGACGTATAATTCATGAAGGGATTTTTACTTACTATTTTGTTGCTCGCTCTTAGTGTCAAATACTTTAGTGCTGTGTGGCCACTATGGAATTGAAGTTGTTGAAGACAATATTATGAAAAAGGCTTTTAACGCTCACCAAGACTCACTGGGTTTGTAAAATTATGAAACAATTAACAAAAATTCCAAAGAAACCTTATGGTTTTTGGGAAGCTATTTATGACTTGACAAAATTATATATTTTTTTGATTGTTAGTTAGCTGCTTGGAAACCAGACCAACAATAGAATCACTGTTGCTTGAGGCTAAATGTCCCGTTTTTATCAAAATATATTATGTCTATGTTTACTAGATAACATCAACAAAAACTAGAAGGCCTCTCTACAACAAACTGGTAGGCTAACTGGTGTTGGTCTATTTGGATAGAGCCTATATGATAAATACATAAAACTAAATAACATAGCATGAAGAAATTAAGCTGGAGGAGAGGGGGCATTGTCTTATGGAACCTGTGGAATGCCTTCACTTGGTTCATTGAAGTTCAAGCCCCTTGTCTTTTCTGCCAGGAGGGAGACTTTTTGGTCCACCGCTTTAATTTGCAGCTGGAGATATTCCAATTGCAACAATATTTCACTAGTGCCTGTGTTCTTCTCTGCCATGAGTCTTCCCAGGAGAGCCTTAATGTGCCAATAAAGATTAATGGTGCAATAATATTTTGTTTCTTGAGATCGCGAGGACCTCGTTTCTGGGATCTAGGCAATAACCTTGGCATCAATATCCCTGTTTGGGTTTGTGACTCTTTCTAGGCGAACGTCTGCCTCCATGAGTTCCAGTTTTGCGTGAATTTCGGGGGGAGTGTGAACATTGAAGACCTTTGCTGCTGCCATAGCCTCTTGCTGGGCCTGTGGAAGAGGCAATCTTATGCGTTGGAGCTGACCCCTTCGCCCTGAACCTCCTTGCACCATCCTTATGCCCAAGAGAATGCAATCGACACTATAGATAAGAGAATTTTCTCAGGCTTGTAAGGGAAGATCGCGTCCAGAGCCAGAGAAACTATTCAAACTGGAAGAGCTACATAATGTAATGGCCTTTCTCCAGGCTTTAAACTCACTGTCATTGCAAACTAATCGCATGACTGTGGTTCGTGCTGCAGTACCCTTGCCATCACAACACCTTAAATATCTGAACGCCATACCAATTGCGCCATTACCCATCCCCGAAGGGGAGTGACCATCCTGAATTGCAGCCACCGCCATGTGAGGCCAACGTTGAGTACGACCATGCCTGACCTTCTCCAACATTAATTTATCACCTATGCCCAACCTTCGCATCGATCGAATGTCATTAATCTGTACCGAATCGATGTAATGAACCTTGTTAACGGTGTCCCTCTTCATATTAACCTCTAGTGTGTGAGATGTGACCCAACATCTCTCCATGTGGTGCGTTGGAGGGCGTGAATTCACTATGCATGGGTTCTTCTAGCCAAGTGGTTGGCATTACTTACTCCGCTAACACCCCATCCAGGGAAAAAAAAAACCTATGTATATCACCTTTCATAATAAGAGATTACTAATTATTTTTCAAATTTTGAAAGTTATATTTCATTATTTTATATAAATTAAAAATTTTAAATCCATTTTAATTTTAGATTTATTAAATATTAAGAGAAATTAATTAATTTAACATATTTTAAAAAAAATATAAAATCTATCAAAAGATTTCCTTGACAAAAAATTAAAAAGAATCTAGGCTGATTTATGTATCCCACCAACTCCAACTTCACTTATAACGATATCAAAGATCGATTATCGTATACGTAGATACGAAGTTTTCACCCAAACTTATACATGTGGCTTATTTCCCCAACTTTTCCAAATGAACAGAGACGCTCTGTCTCCAGTTAGATTCGAACCTGTAACGAGTAACCGCGACCGTTTAAAAAGGGACAGGAAGCACGATCACTTGCTTTGAATATCCCACCTACACAGCAGAGGTTTTTCCTTTGCCCATATGGGATAAAATACTTGATACACCACGCAAACGTAAAATTAATCGCATATCCCCTACTAATGCAATGGAATCACCTAACTATTAACCTACCTCTTAACTATGACAATTCGGATTTGAAAGATTTATCCAAATAAGCAGAATAGATCGGTAATAACAAGGAGCTCTTGAGCATGCAAGCACTGGCCATGCCATATAAGATAGCCCTGTATTTGTCATTTCTTTCAGCAAGCAATTCAGACGGATTCTTCAAAAACCCTTCTCTGGTTTCCATTCCCTTAGATTTCGGCAGCAATGGCTTTCGCTTCAGCGAGCATTTCTGTGGTTCGTGTCGCAGCAGCGCCATCATGGAACCAAAAACAGGTATGTAATTGTTTTTCTTCTGTTATTCCCACTAACAAGGATTCGTGTTATGTTACCTGATCTGGATTTCATTCTCTTTATGCATCCCTGTGTGTCCTGTAAGTGTATTGCGAAGAGTCCTTATTTTACTAGATTTGGTCTTCATTCTCTTTATGCATCCGTGTGTGCTCTGTAAATGTATTGTGAAGAGTTCTTATTTTCCTGGATCTGGGTTTCATTCTCTTTATGCTTCCCCTTTTTCTTGGTTTCAATGAAAAAATCACCAAACAAAAAAGAGAGGCACTGAGGCCTCCTATCGTCTACAGATCTCAAAATTTAGCTTCAAATTCTTCTACTTATTAAAAAATAGACTGCTTAAACACAAGCAAAAAAGGCCACATAACATGGCTCAACTAAGCCCAGATACAAAATATCTGCCTTTTTAGATTCACTGAAGCTGCTCCAGATATTAAAGTCTTCAGTTATTAAGTACCTGGTGGCCTTCTTTTTACTGCCGATCTACCTCTCTGTCCCAAAAAATGAGCCATTTACGGTCCTGAGCATATTAGAAAACAGAGCTTAAATTCATATCCCCTAAACGTACTTAAATACAAGCAAAAATAGGCATCATAACATGGCTCAACTAGGTCCACACACAAAAAGTCTGTCATTTTCAGAATCGATGAAGCTGCTTCAGGTATAATTGTCTTCAGTTATTGGGACAAGACCGTCTCTGGATTCTTCAAGACAATCTGGTTTAGTATTCTAAATATACGTGATAGGTTGTTAATATTCTCTCTCTAGTTAGATAATTACAAAGATAGTAACTGTATACAAGAAAGTAGGCTTAATGTAATCATGTAAGTGTGTTACTTTTTTCCCTTGGAAAAAAGTAACCAAGAACGCAGGTAATTTGTTGGGGGCTTTTGCTTGGCTCAATCAAAGAAGCCTCGTGGGTGTCTTGTCTTAGGTCTATCAACAGATCCCTAATTTGCCTTGGCACTCCATCCTCCAGCACCTCTATACAATCTTAAAATATACGATAGACCTGTGAGTACATTTGAAAGCCAAGGTTGGCTTCTGGATGTCATTAAATAAGCCATCATTACGGGAAATCCAGATACCCCACAGAATTAAACAAGGCCACTCTAAAAGCTTTTAACTCCTTTCTAGACCATTTTCCCAGATATTGCTCCATGGATTTACCATTCCAGACATTAGAGATACCAGTCAGCTTCTCAGCATCCTTCCAAATTTGACTAGCGTAAGGACGGTGAATCATCAAATGACTAATATCTTCCTCAGCTTCACTGCGCAAATATCATATACTTGGGCCACTCTTAGGCCTTTTTGAATCATATCCCATGTCAGTACCCTATTTTTAAGTGCCAATCATAAGAATACCTTGGTTTTTTTGGGGCTTTTATTTTCCATATTTTTTCCCACTACTAGGCCTCTGCTTGTTCATCAACTGAAATCTATACTTTGTATCCAATCCTAGCAGAATACATCCCTGATGCCTTGTCTTGTGCCCATGCCAATGAGTCAGCCTCATCCTTGATTCTTACGTGACTCTTTCTTAACTCTGCTATCAGTAGATTCCACTTATCTCTTTTTCCCCCTCTAACTCAAGTGACTCTGCTGATCTCCATCTCTGTGACCAGATAGATGCTGTGAAAATATCCTCTGCTTGATTTAAATAATACAAACCTTGACCTTGTAAGTATCCCGTGTCTTCTAGAGGTAATAGGATTGCATTCCCACACCCCAGAATTGAATCCTCTGCTTGTTCATCAACTGAAATCAATACTTTGTATCCAAGCCCAGCAGAATACATCCCTGATGCCTTGTCTCGTGCCCATGCCAATGAGTCAGTCTCATCCTTAATTCTTACGTGACTCTTTCTTAACTATGCCGTCAGTAGATTCCACATATCTTTTTTTCCCCCTCTAACTCAAGTGACTCTGCTGATCTCCATCCTTGTGACCAGATAGATGCTGTGAAAATATCCTTTGCTTGATTTAAATAATACAAAAGTTGACCTTGTAAGTGTCTTGTGTCCTCTAGAGGTAATAGATTGCATTCCCACACCCCAGAATTGAATCAGCTCCCAGTCTAACTTGGGTGACACTACCAACCCTCCATTACAAATTATTTCCAACAATAGGAAATGCCAAAGTTAAAGCCTTCTACTGACTGGACACATTTTTTATGTTCTTCCTGGGATTCCTAATCCAGTTGATGAAAGATCTAGGGGCGATATACTTCTGTTCAATAACTATTCTCCAAAGACCGTCTTTAGTCAACAAGTTCCACAAATTTTTTGCAGCAAGTGATTTCCCAAACATATGTATGTGCTTTAAACCCCACTCTCCCATGTCATTTGGCTTAGCAATATCTACCCAATTAGCCAGATGAATCCCTTGTGCATCCTGCTGTCAATTTTTAGAATCTAATTTCAGATCTGAAAATTACTTCCTAGTGACTTCAAACAGTAAACCCTAGGGCTGTTATCACTGAATAATTTTACACTGAAATTATGACAGAAAATTACAACTGAAACATAAAGATCAGAGAGAAACCATCCATGCACAAGAGACACAAATTTCTGTTTTGTAAACTTTTCAGATTTAGATTTTCTGAGGGAAAAATCAGCTTTCTGAGCAAATTCACAAAATCAACAAATCTGAGGACAAGAAATCAGTCCTCTTGCAAAATTACAAATCAGCAAAATTTACGGAAATTTCCATTACTTGCAAACTTGTTCCAGTAAACCTGTATGACTTGTTGACATCAGCTGTACGGACTGTATGGACTGTTGATGTCAGCCTGTATGGCCCTGCAACTACCCAAAAAATTCTCACGTGTGGCTTGCTTTCTTCCCTCACACGTGTGGTTGTACGACCTATTCACACCATAGTTTTTAAAATTGGAACAGGACATCGAACCGATCACCTATCAACTTGGACATCGAACTGGAACTGGATCGACTCAGATCGGTTTGATTTCAACGGCTCGATTCAATAAAAAATACATTAAATAATTAAATTTGAATGAAATTTTTTATTTTAAAGCTTTCAAACCATGATTCCAAACCATTAAAGACAAAATATGCAAAGTTTGGTAATCTATATACCATGTAAGGGTGTATATATCAAAATGTCACTGAGTGCAATACATATCAACAACAAAATATATAATCAGTGAGGCTCTAAATGGCCTCTACAGTCCATAATGCCCAGGTAGCCCCTTCCTTGGACACCAAATGGCAAGTTTCCTATGTTGGCCCTTGCAATTTCTGAAGCAGAGAAGCCTCTGGAAGAACAACAACAGAGTAATGATGGTTGGGAATTCACTATTCCCAAGCCTGAACAGCAAACCAAAGGCTGAGAAGGGCCATCTAACAATGATAAAGATGACCAACCCCCTGCATCTGTAATGGTTTCTGCTGCTGCAAATTTTTTATGTTTTTATGATGATTAATTATGGACTTTGGTTCCAATGGTCGCCAACATGGCAAATTAATGTTCTTGGACTTGGATATTCTTTTGTTCCTCATGTTCAAAGTAGACAATTGCCATACCAACTCATTTGAGGAGGAAATTTGAAATTTCATTTTCAGGTTTTACCAGAAACTTGAAATTTCATATTCTTCCTTCTTACCCAATGATAAGCCCATTCTCATTGAGGATGAGCTCTACAAGGTCTCCATAGTGCTCACTGGCTAATGGTGTTAGATAAATCTGTCATTATTTGCTATAATAGTTTCATTGTGCTCATCCCAGCTGGAACCTCATGTTTGATATCGATCGGTTTGATATGGAACCGAATTCAAATCGACTGGTTCGATAGGTTTGATATCGAACCGGATTCAATTCGGTTGGTTTGATACCAAACCGGGCACTGGGCCGGGTTGAAGGCCGAGTTGATTCAGTCACCTATCAACTTGGCCGGTTTGGCGGTTTGATAACGACCCAGTCCGTTTTTAAAAACTAGGCTTCATACGTGTGGCCTGATTCACATGTGCAGCCTGCAGCTTCCTCTCACACGTGCAACTGTCTTTCTTTCTCCTATCACACATGTGACCTTTCTCCTTGGCTGAAAACAAAAAATCAGAAAGTCCAAGAAACCCTAGGCCAGATTTGCCAAAGTGCAGAATTTCCTTGCTGAAATTTTCACCCCAATCTCCTTGGCACAAGTGCTCACTCACTTATGCTAACTACATAATGTCACAATGAGATGTCCTTCACATTGCCTCTCCTTATATAGGACTCTAATGAGTGAGTTTAGGAACCCCTTCTAAACTCAACATTAAATTAGAATTGTTTATTCACACATGTGGGTGTGAAGCCTCAACACAAGCCTCCAACACCAATTCCAAGCCCCAACTCCAATCCAAAAGGGTTTTCACCAAAATGAAAATGCAATGTGTGTGTCAACGAAGATTCTCACATGCCCGACACCAAGGCCAATGTGAGAATACCTGCCTGAAGCTACAAAACATCAACCCCTGCTTTCCTCTCCATAAGCATATAGAAGCATACTTTCCTAAATCTTTCCAATACTTCCTTTGGAATGGATGCTGTGAATGCCAATACATGGGAATTGCTTCTGGAACAAAGTTAACCAAAGTTAATCTTCCACCCTTTGAGAGTCATTTGTAATTATATGGGGAAACATAGTGACTAATCTTTGAACCACTTCCTCTCTCAACCCACAACAACAGAATGAGGGTTTTTGGCCATTTACCTCCATCCCAGCGGCCATACAGAATATATTTAGTATCTCCTTACCCTTTATGGATTCCCTCTCATTTCCATTTAAAAATAACAAAATATCATCTACAAATAAAAGGTGGATTAAGAGGATTGAGCCTATTTTTATACCTTGTAAGCTTCCTCTCCTTTTTGCTTCCATGACAGCACTACCTAACCCTTCAACTACCAAGAGAAACAAGGGGGATAGAGGACAGCCTTGCCTCAATTCTCTAGATGGTTGTTATCCCCCTTGGGGTCATATCAATGGCTTGAAGAAATTTGGAGCTGCCCCATTTATATCAGTAAAGCAAAATTCACATGACACACAAGCCATGATCCAATGGACCAATTGACCACAGAGAGATTCTAACTAACATGAATCAAAATTAATCTCAAGTACAACCAATTTGTTCTGCCATAGGTCTTTGACAGATCCATCTTAATCACCATCCCTGATTTCTTTTGACTTTTCATATAGTGAAGATCTTCCTGTGTTGAACCAATGGCTTCATCTTTTTTTCGCAGAAAAAATCGTAATTTTATTAATAGTCATAATAAGATTACATTCCGTATATATGTAGCATATTCTAAAATGCTGAACAATGGCTTCATCTATTTGCCTACCTTCCAAAAAACCAAACTGTTCTGATGATATCACCCTTGAGAGCATATCATTGAATCTTACTACTAACACTTTTGCTATGATTTTGTAAATACAGTTGCAAAGTGAGATGGGTCTGTAGTCATCAAAAGAATTTGTTTTTTCTATCTTTTGAATGAGTGCAATGAATGTTGAATTAAAGCACCTTGGTATTCTACCAAAACTTTTCACTTCCTCAATCACCCTTAACAAATCTTCCTTGGCCAGCTCATAAAAACCAAGAACAATCCTTTTGTCTTTTTTGAATGAAGATAGAACAATCCTTAGCTCCTCCTAGGAAACTTCCTCTAAATGGTCCGCATTATGTTCTGTCACAAATCTAGGAAAATAAGAAGTCAGTTTGACAAATGTTGCAATATTTGCATGGTTAGTAGGCTCCTTTCCTTATAATATGTTGAAAATGCCTAACCCTTACTCTAGCTATCTCCCCATGACTTCTTATCGATATCCCTTCCTCATCCTTCATTTCCCATATAGTGTTCTTCTTTTTCCTATGATTTGCGAAATGATGAAAAAAATTGGTGTTTCGTCACCTTTTTCAAGTTAGAATGTGCTGCTCTTCAATCTCCATTCAACTTCTCTATACTTACTTGGGGGTACAATTTTCAGGGCCTCGCTTCAGTCCAAGACATGCTATTCAGCCTTGGGTTAACAAGGGTTACAGATCCTTAGTAGTTCTTGAGAAGCAGTGCTTTCAGCACCATTTTCAAGACATACTGTCCAGTCCCTCATGGATACCCTTACCGGCCCACAGTATTTTATGGCTCAGAGGTTTGGGGGCCTTGTTTTCTAGAGTCTAATTGGGCTTTGACTAAGAGAGTGCAAACCCTTCTCCTTTGATGCATCATTAGATATAAGTAGACAATAGTAGAGTTCAGTGCCCAACCCTTTCGGCTTGAGATCGTGTTCAACTTTGTTTTACTTTTGCATTTCATTTAGAGTTTCGTCTACTTGACGAAGGGTCAGGGCTGATATCCATACTTAGCCTATCATTCATCGGAGTCCATTGCTATATCTAGCCCTTAGGGTCGTACTCATTGCTGGTTTGTAGGGGTCTTAGATCTCTTGGAGTCAATTGGTATTTTGATGGACTGTCTTCCTTTGTTCATATACTCCCGGGATGTGCCTGGCCATCTCTTACCTACTAGGCCCCTTGTCTCCACCCTTCTATACTCAGTCTAGCTCCTCTTTCGATTCTTCTTCTGGGAAGACATCTATTTTGAGTTTCCTCCATTTGGTCTCAGATGTTAGGAGAGATGGTACCAGTGGACCAGGGTAGCCTCGTACCACTAGCACCATAGACTCTAGATCCACTCACCTTGTACATCTCTCTCTTGAATCCCCTGCCCATCTTTGTAGTTGGCTTTCTAGGGTTTAGTTTAGACTTCTATTCTATTTTACTTCCTGCTTCTGGCTTTTATATAGGAGTTGTTTTAGTGCTCCTGCTTTGTATAGACATCATTGTACCTAACAGTCCCATTGACCTACTTTAGTGGTCATTTGTCGGACTTTAATACAATTATCTTATCTTATCTAGAATTTGTTTATGGATTATATGGCCAAGCGACCTGTCTACACTATCCACAAATCCTTCCTTAACATTGATTTCCACAAAATATTTGTCAACTGTCCTGAATACACTACCTTTAAAGAAGGAATCCACCATAAGAAGCTTACCCAACTCATTCCGTAACTGCTCCAGAAATTTTTCAGTCCAGAACTCCAATGGAAGCCCTGGAGCTTTGACCTAGATCAGGATTTTGGAGTCTGATTCTATTCTCGGATCGAAGCTGCATGCCAGGGCTTCAAGGACAGAAATGAAGAATTCCAAAATCAAAGAGAAAGCTAAGCCAACGTCTGGACATCATGTAATAAATTGGACCATATCCTATTATTGGCTTTTAGAATTGTTGCACCCAAAAATTTAGTGTTTCTGTTGCTGTATGCCTCCTAAATTTTTCTCCAATCAGAGCTTTCCCGAAGAATTCCAAAACTTGAGCTACCCCCAAGTCTTCTCCCACAACCATATTTACCTTTGCTTCTTTTCTCCTTATCACCCTCCTTCTCTTCCTATTGCCCTTACTATCATGAGACTCTGTATCGATCTCCTTCCCCTTAAGACCTCCACAGAGACCCCCAATCCAGGTTGGCACCAATAAACCCTAGTCCTCTAATCAGATCAGTAGAAGATTTGTTAGCATATATAAACTCTCGACCTTGGTTCAAGGAGATCCACACACCTGAGATGAAACCACCCTAAGACTAGTAGACTCTGAATGACAAGATGTCTTTACAGATCTCAAACTATTGTCCTCCAAACCAAGAGATTGTAATTCTTTCTGTACTGGCTACGAGGTATCTCCCTTTCCCACCTGAGACAGAATGCCTGGAGTGTTATGATACCCATCAATACCTTTGACAAAACAATCTTCCCCAAAATTTGAAACCACATGTTCTATCTTCGGCCTTTTTCCCGTTGTACCTGGACCATTATTAGATCTGAGAACATGATGGAGAATGATGTACTTCTATCCCATCCACTTTGGCATCGCAACCTAAAGTTGCTTTACCATTTGAAGTAGTTTCAGAGTGTTTTTAGGATAATATTTGTTGCTTTTCTGTTTTCATTATCTATGCATATTATTTGTATCTTGAGAATGCAGAATGAGTGCTATTCTATTAACAGCCTATATTTTATTTGTCGGTTGTGCAGGTTGTCCCCAGATTCTCTGGACTCAAGGCAGTATCATTTGGACAACAAAGATTTGATTTTCCATCGTTTCAATCTTCACAATGCACTTCTGGTGCTCTGAAAGTAGTTTGTGCGGTATAGTTTCTTTTCCCATCACAAGCTGTAATTGGAATCTTCCATAGTTCTTGCAAAATAGCCTTGTTAAGGTCTTTATTTACAAGTATTGTCTGTTTCTGTGACACTTTTTTGTTGGCATAAGTGTTTTTGTTGCTATCATATTTGAACCCCAAAGGTAAATATTCATCTTACATTTGTGATCTTGTATGCTTTCTGATCACCTGCTTTTTGAACAGGCCAAGCCAGAGACTCTCAGCAAAGTGTGCGATATTGTGAAGAGTCAGTTAGCATTATCAGATGATAAGCCTTTGACTCCCGAATCCAAATTTTCTGATCTGGGTGCCGATTCTCTTGATACGGTAATATTGGTTATACCTATGATTTTCATGGTAACTTCTCATTGTGGGTTTGGGCTTACATCATATCCTGTACTTTCAGGTAGAGATAGTAATGGCTCTTGAGGAGGAATTTAAAATCAGTGTCGAAGAAGAAAATGCTGGGAACATTACAACTGTGCAGGAAGCAGCCGATTTGATAGAAAGGCTTGCCGGGGTGGAAGGTTCTGCAGGTCAGGCGGTTAAGTCCTGAATGGTGCATGCATGTTACTAAAAGGCTGTCCAAATGCACATCTAACGTCATCTGGTCGTCATTGTGGCTTTTTTCTGGATCCAGTGCACAATGTGTTGGGCCATCCCTGAAGAATAATCCATTCCCCCTCTGAACCTATTGATAATTAAGAACATTTCAACTTTGTCTAGTTAATTGATAGTTTTATTTCCCCATGTGGGTTAGCTTATTATTGTTAGTCACTCTTTTCAAAGGCAATAGTGAAGTGAAATGTAGTACTTAAATCTGGTGGCAATGATACTGTGTTTACTCGAGTTGCGATGAATCTTTTTTGAATCGGAAATTTTAGTTTTATTTGTGTCGAAATAACTTTATTTGGAAAGTGACCTCACTAAGACACTGGTTTGGTCTTTTGGTATGGACTCATTCACAACTACAAAGGACTGGTTAACAATTTCTTTCAATTTTTTCTATGGAAAAGGAACTGTCGTACATTTGTGCTATAATCAAAGTCTTGAATGATCTAACTGTTGGTTGGATCGAAGTCTCTGGTAATTATTCTTTTTCTTTTTCTCAGAGGAAAAAAGTGTAGAGTACTTATGTACAGCTTGACAGCCTACAAACTCATACATCAAAGCATGTTCAGAATAACAGTCCTTAGAGCAACTATTGACAGGAGCAAGAGATAGCAGTTCCTTTACATGTTCATATCAAAATGATAACTAGTGAGGACTGTTAATGAGTAACAGTACACCTCACCTGTAGAGTAAACTAAAAACAAAGAAAACTTTCCTAGAATCTCAGGACTGTTCATCAGAACAGTTTCACCTCAAGTCTCTCAGAGGCCAGAAAAGTTGTCTAGACTGAGCTGTGGAGACTCCCTCCACGTGCTCTATCTGTATATGCTTGGTTCCATGTGTACGACTGCTTTTGCTAGTAGATCTGCATCAGTGTTCATCTCCCTATAGGTATGTGTGAAGGAGATTTGACGATATCTTGAGTTCTTTTACCTGGTTGTTCTCATGCTCGCCTTATGAAGAATGCTTGTAGATTGTCAGGACCCCTGTAGCCATCCT